>APFE031359708.1:12139-41139 GCA_000404065.3 Pinus taeda | reverse complement strand
GTAATGTTAAAAATTTAAGTAAAATGATGAAAATGAAAAATAAAGGAGAATATCACTTTTACTTTAAGAATTTAACATTACCATGAACTGCATATCCCTCAAACTTCCTGATGAACTGCATATAAACACTAGGCCAAAAATTCACTTTTATAACTTTAGACACGCATCTAGAAGCAACAAGAAGTCACTAACATACCCTAAAAGTAAATTAAAAAACAAATTAAAAAAAAAATTAAAAAAACAAAAGTTAATGAGGAAACGTGGGTCGTACGGCCCTGAAACGCGTTTCCGGCCGTACTGGCCACGTTTCCATTTCGGGAAACGTGGCAGTATGGCCAGAAACACGTTTCACGGCTGTACCAACGCGTTTTCGCATTTCGTACCCGTTTCCATATGGAAACGGACCTCTATACGACGTTTCCTGCAACATAGCTTTGGTTATATCCTTTTTCTTCCTCTTTTGCTGCCCTTGTTGTCCCGATGATGCGAGAGCTGCATCCTCCTCCTCCTCCTTGGATCTGACTCCTTTGTCGCTACTTCCTGCCTTAGTTAACTGCCTGATCTCTTCCTGTCGAAGAGCTGCCCACATTTGCCCCCAACTGGAGAGAGAAGCCCTGACCAAAATGCTCTGGACAAAGGTCTCCCAGTCTTCAGTGATTGCATTCAGGGAAGTCTTGACCATGAACTCAGGATCTGGTGTAGACTCCATGGAAGTCAGCTGGGCTCGAATCCCTTGCAATTTGAGAAGGAAGGGATCGATTTCTTCTTCCTTTTGCATCTGATACTGTCTCAGCTGGTTCTCAAGCAACATCTTCTGTTGAACGGAATTTCCCTCATACAAGGTGGTCAAGGCCTCCCACATTTCCCTTGTTGTGTCATTTTCAACAATATGTGGGATCACACGATCTTTGACTTTGTCCAAGATCATGCACTTCGCCTTTGCTTGAGCCTCCTCATATTTCTTGAGAGGATCAACATTGACTAGAACAACAACCACCTTCAAGGCATAATCCTTGATGCAATTCTTGTCCAAGACTGCTAGGATCTTGGCCTTCCAGATGACAAAGTTGGATGCCCCATCCAATCTGTCCTGATCCCTCAGTCCATTAATTGTCATCTCTCCTCAAACAAGTATAGAAACAGGTTCTCTTTTCCCTCTCTCGTTGCTGCCCCAACAAGACTCGGATATGGATTTCTTTGGCACTAGAAATCCTCTAAGGAACAAGTTCCTTCTAAACTCCCTCTGGGTCTTGATTTACTTCACGGAAATCCTCCCTCCAGATAATGTCGAATCACCCCTTCTCCAATCCTCCTCTGCTGCTGCTCAGCAACACAGACCTAGATTTCTTTGGCAAGAAATCCGTTAAGGCAACGACTCTTTCTACCTTGGTTTCGTCTCCACAAACACTGTCCTGCAACAACAACAACAGGGTCCCACCAACACCACAAATCAAATTTTCACTGCTCCTACTACACCGACAATTGACTGATCTGAGCCCCTCAGGCTCTGCGCTAGCCTAGACAGCTGACGCAGTCACTGCGTGAGCTCCTCTCGGCTACTGAGTCTCCTCCTCTTGGCTCAGAAAGCTGACTTAAGCACTGCGTGAGCTTCTGCTTCACTCCTCTGGCACTATGTCACTCCTTCAGCTGCTCTTCTAGCTCTGAATCAACGCTTTCACAGGGAACAATTGCCTTTTTGCAGCAGATTTGTTGGATCTCTCGGCTAATGGCTTCAGTGTCCTATGATCTGCAATCACTCCGATACCATGCAAAAATTTCTGAATCTTTACAAACATAAATCCTACTGCAGTCACTGGTTTAGCATCTCCTACTTGTTATTTCATTCAACAAATTATTTAATTTATAAATAGTGATGAAAAACACTACTGCAGACTACACTGACATACAGATCATAAAATGAAACAATAGATGAGACAAACACACAAGGGACACCGTTATTTTTGGACAACATGTCTTCAGAAAAACCCAATGCGGGAAAGCCGGTGCAACAGATAGAGGGTTTGTATTATTAAGCAAGCAAAATCTGAGTACAACAGGTCGCCTCTCACATCGACTAACCTTTTAGAGAAATCACGACAACAAGAAATACATACGAGGGTTTACCTCATTCCCCAAGTCACGATTGATCCAATGAGTGATTTGACTCTCGACAAACACTGTGAAATCCCTGAGCAATCAATGCTTGGGCCAACGTCTTGCCTCTAGGAGACTACGTCACCCCTTCTGCTGGATCGATTTGTTGGAGGAAGACTGTTGTTCAGCCTTTTTAGCTTAGAACCTTGCTTCTTCGGCAAAATCTCGCACTTCCGGCGAATACCTTGCATTGCCACTACAAGAGACCCTCCTGCCCTGCATGAGCCCCTCTTGGGATGCATAGGCCTCTGGGTTGCCTCTCTGATGCTACTGCTGCCTCTGTGCCATGTACTCTTTGGCTTGAAACTCATTTCCGATCCAAAACTCTACTTCTGCCCCTCTCGCTGCAACTCAGATCACTTGTTCGATTTTCTCAGCAAACCACGTCTCAGAAAAATCGAACTGACTAATCACTTGGTGTATCTCCAACTAACCCTCAAGCCTCCTCTTATACTTTTCCTGTTGATGAATCAACGATCAAGATTAAGTCCCTAATCAACGACTAAGCTTAAAACAAACTTGATCCTCATCTCTTAGAAGTTTCTCACCCATATTTTTATTAATATTTTTATTTTCCTAAGTTTAGACTTAGTAATCCCATTAAAAATATTAATTATTTTAATAAAATACAATCCGGTTGGAATTTCACCAAACGATTTCTGGGTCTTGGAGATCTCATGTGTTTTAGCCCCTCCACAAAATTTTAGAGCTAGAGCACATCCGATGCTACCCTAAAATCAACAATGTCATTGTGAAGCTGAACCTAGTTACACTTTTCAACACTCCCTCATAACTAGGGAGGTATTCATAATGGTACTTGGGCATTCCCAATCTGAAGAATTTGTCATAAGAAGAGTCAAACTAGTAACCCATCTGTTTGACATCATATCAACCAACATTGTCACATAGCAAGGCCTTGACTAACAACCCAATCTCTCCATGAGATCTAAGCACAATGTTGGTGACACCAATGATGTATAGACACCCTCATCATTGTGGAGGCTTAGCCCACAATCACCACAGCTAAGTCTCCCTGCGCTTTACAGACTTTGACCGATGCGAGGAGTCCCAGTAGTGTAGGGATCACTTGTAAAGTATATGTCAATGGATAGGTGACAAGTGACCTTGAAAACCCTTTCCCGAGGATGGAGTGAAGAATGGAACTTGCTTTCTCTTTAAGCAAGGGACTTGGTCCACTAGGGGTTAGGGGTCAGGGGTGAGGATTAGAGGGTTGAGGGAGCAAGGATAGGCTTATAAACAAGGTTCTCAATCCCTGTAATCCTTGGGAAACTTGGATTCCCAAATGGTCCTTGACAAATAATCTTTATTGAGAAGTGGGACCACATGGGGATAAGTGGACCTAGCCCAGGTTCAGGGATGGAATGCAACAACCAATGATGTTCCTATCCTGGACAAGGTGAGGGGAAATGACCAAACAAGAATATTTACTTCAAAAAGTTGAATTGATCTTATTGAGGTCTAGCCTTGGGGATGCTTAGGCAAAATTCAATCTTAGAGCTAGGCTTGGGATTCTCGGAGATTCCACTGTTCAAATTGCCTCAAATTTGGAGGAGAGGGAGGGACCCACCAATGCAGTAGCCTATAGGACATCGAAGTTTTTCCTTGGGTCAATTCTCGAGAAATTGATGGCCTAGGTGACCTAATGGGGCTAGACCTAGGGAAAAAGGGGAAAATTGTAAAAAGAGGGTCAAAATGATCAACCCTTTAAGGAACCAATGCTTAATTCACAAGCTTGAAAGAAGTCAAGCTGAACCAGGATCGAATTGCTTAGAAGGGCCAAGCAAGGAAGTGAAGTACCTTAAGAGGGATGTCAGATTGGAACATAAGCCAATGGACACTTCTGAGGCCGAATTTCTGAAGAAGGTTGCTGAAATAAGATACAAGATAAAGTTGACAGGAGGAGGTAATGCCTTAAAGCTGAGTTTTGTGCAGGTGACCATGAAGGGCAAGAGATTTGCAGCTTTGGTGGATATGGGAGCTACTCATAGTTTCCTAAGCAGGAAAGCAACAAAGTCTTTTGGGAAGAAAGCTAAGATGGAGAGAGAGTGGAGTGCTTTCAAAGTAGTCAACTTTACCATGAAGGCTGTTACTGGTGTGATGGAGAACACTCAGGTGAGAGTGGGCTTGTTGTTTGGAAAGTTGGACTTGAGGATCGTGGACATGGATGATCATTCTATTGTGCTGGGGCAAGATTTTATGAGGCTTGCACAAGCCATACCGATGATGGACCGGGACATTCTCTTGATCACAACTGAAGGGATAGCCATGTTGGTTCCGATGAATAGAAGGAGTTGCTTGGGGTATAGACCAAGGATGGCTTCTATGACTTTGTATCCCAAAGATCCGAATGTGGAGCAGAGAGGACTTGGGAGTATGACTCAAACAACGAAGGAAGAGAAGTTGATTGACTTCGTTGCAAGAGCGAGGAAGAAGGAAGGAAGTGGGAGATCAATCTCACAGATCCTGAAGCACTTGGCAGAGACATCTTCTACCGAAGATCTTCACAATGGAGTTGCAGATGAAGGAAGTCCGAGTACTTCTTCAGTGGCAGTGGTTGGGGAGGATTATGCAGGTAGAGATCCGACTGGCATAGTGGAATTTTGCAGGTATGCCATGGGCATATATGACTTTCAGTTGACGAAAGACAAGCTTGGGAAGCTTGGGTGTACATGTGAGGAGGTTGACGCTGTGCATAGATACTTGAGGACACAGTATCAATCTGATACATGGGTGGATGAGAGTCAGGGAGGAAACTTCTTGGCCCTCCTCTCTCGATAGACAACCTTGGAGATGGGTTGGTGGGGACCTTGGTTGGAAGGGGCTGCACCACCTTGACAAGGGGCCTTGGAGGAGGCTTCTTTATGATGACGGATTTGCAAACTTGGATGAGGATGACCAATTGTTGTGATGGGTCTACCTAGTTGGACAGCATGAGCAACTTGAGTCATGGGCATCAGGTTGGAGACATGGAGCATGGCAGTCTTATGCGGGGACATTATGCAGGAGCACTTGTAGAGGTGTCACTTATGGGCATCCAATTAGGAGTGCCAAGGCATGGATGATGTGCATGTGGATTTGCTGGTGTGACATGGGGATGTTTTACATATGAGCCGATGGGGATGTTGTGCACTCTTGTACAACAAGACCATGGACTGGTTAGACTTGTAAGCAAGCTATGGAGCATTCCTACTACATGGAGAGCTGAGGCATCTTGTAGAGACCTTTGGGCTGAGACATGTATGCTTGTTGGGATGTTCGTTGGAGATGATTTCATGGAGCTCATGATGATATGAGATTGTGGCTTTTATCATGGACATCATGTTGCAGATGAGATGAAGGCTACTTCAAGGACTTGGGCATGGCTTAGATGGAGATGGATTCTTGATCGAGTCGATGTTGTGACAGGAAACGACTGATGATGGCATGAGGATGTGCATTCTCATGGTTTGAGCATGACAGTTGGATTAGCTACCCGACTAGTTCAAGTCATGAGGGACGTCAGTGTACAAAGATGTGTTAGCATTCTATTGGAGTATCATGGCAGCAGTTCACACGATGACAATACATGGTGAGGTTGACACGATATGTTGCGGTAAGCATGTAGCTTGAGATGGAGGGACCAACCTTCCACGGTGGGAGCAACATGTGGAGATTGCGACGGATGTGGTTGATGATCATGGATTGAGGAGACTTTCCGATGTATGACATACTGATGGACTATATACCTTGGTATGGATATCTTGGTGACAGATGGTTGCCTTTACCATGGTTGCATATTCCACAATCTCTTCCTTCCTTTCTTCACACATTTCATTCCCAGTAGCTTCCAATCAGAGTTCCTTAATTGTTGTCAACCACCTCATACTTCATATGAGGACATATTATGTTGTTTTCATCTAGTGAATGTGTGACCCATGCGTTCCTGCATTCCTATGAGGGAGGAGATCCTTCCTTTTGATTATGCTCTCAAGATAGAGCATTGATCCATCTCGCTTGCAACCATATGACATGACTTCCATAATATCAAATGTAAGCACACATACCTCATTTTTCCTTTGGGTCATCCATACTTTCAACAACAGTTTCCTTGATTGAAAGAGCTCCAATCCCTTGATCTGCTTCACTTTTATGTCATCATACCATCATCCCATGAATTTCACAAGTTTGGAATTATTGATGAAACACTTTCTTCCCCTCATGATCGGTGGAACTTTCAATGAAGATAACATAGAGCATCTTGAGGATCTAAAGTATCCACATCAACAAATGTTTCCTTTTGGCAGATTTATGATGAACCTTGTACTAAATGACCTTGCCACTTGTGTTTTCAATGAGATTCCGAAGAGCTATATCCTTGACTGCCATAGATTCTAACAGTCTTTCATGCTTCTCTATGATGATGTCCTGAGCTCTTTCTTTCAATGCTTTTATGATGCCTTGATGTATCCCATTGTTTTAATTAGTGAATCATGATAGCCATATCTTAGAAGACTTAGGAACTTAAAAAGAACTTATGTGAGGAAGACTATCTCAATAGTGGATATCTATTACTTCCTCCTTCTTGGATTGCTTCTTTTTAGCTTCCTCCACTTCCTTGGTGATATGGGCTTCTTCTCTTCCTTTTTTGTTATTGTCCTTCTTGAGCTTAGGACAATCTCTCTTATAGTGTCCATATTCTTGACACCCATAACATTGTATTTTAGCCATGTTCCTCTTCTTTTTCTGAGGACCAAACTTTCCAAATTGTCCCTTTCTTTTTGTCGTTGCAACTTAAGCTTGATTTGCTCACCTGCTCCCACATCAGATTTGGCCTTTAATCTAGATTCTTCAATCTTGCAAAGTGACCATAGATCCTCGAATGGAGTAGCTTCTTTTTTCCCATAAATACTTGAAGTAAAGTTACCCCACTCTTCCAGTAGTGCATTTAATACAACTATGGTCATTTCTCTATCAGACATGACTTCTCCTAGATCTTGTAGTTGATCCCAGATCTCAGATATCCTCATAAAGTATGAGGCTATTCCATCTTCCCTTGACATCTTCAGCGTGTAGAGTTGTTGCCTTAATGAGATGACTTCTCCAGCAGTGCTTACAGAATACAACTCTATCAATTTGTCATCGATTTCTTTTGAAGTTCGAGTTTAGATACATATGGGATGAGGGGATCCTTGATGGATTCTATCATAATCCTTTGAGCCCTAACTTCCCCTTTTGATATATTTGGCAAGAGCTTGAGCATCTTCCTTTCTTGGTTTAGTGATAGAACCTTTGACATGTTCCATAACCTCATTTTCAATGAGATTCAAATCTGTCCTTTTCTTCCATGCAAGATAGTTTGAAGCCCCAACCAATTTGTTGGTTTCCTTGCAAAAAGACAATTTGATAGATTCAGATGTGGACATAAATATACTTACTTGACAGAATGCTTCTTCTTCTTGTTGCTTCCTTGTTGTTGATGATGGCATAGAGGATAGAAAACTTCTCCTTGATGAAGGTAGATGACATCGCCTTTTGATCTATCTTCCTTTGGATGAATAGCCTTTGAAACACTCTAACTTGAGTAGATGTAGGGTTTTGTCCTTATCCCTCTTGATGATGATCCTAGTACTACTTTGTAGACTTTTTTGATCTAGGGTTATGATGCTTTCTTTAACTTCAAGATGATCTTTGCTTTGATGCCTTCCTTGAGATTTGATCCTTGAATGTCCCTTGATGAGATGCCCTTCCTTGACATAGTCACCTTAGCTCTGATACCATGTTGAGAAATCTAGGGAATAGAGATTAAGTGATTACTTTTCTATTAGTAACTGCTTGTGAGAGATTTTTTCTTTTTTACTTCTTTAGATTAGGATTCTTTTACTTAGGTTATTAGTGTTCTTCTTCATCAAACAACTACCAATGCATAAACCATAAAGAGACAAGAGACACAAAATATAAGTTATTAGCCAGGGCCAAAACCTCTCACTCTTTGAGAGGAAAACCCGAACAGATTCTTCTTATAGAGATTCCAATTGACGAATACCAAGACCATGACCTAGACCCTTGACCAAAATGACCTCTCCAAGACCAAGTCCTTTCTGCAATTTAGCCTTCACTTCTCCAACTCAGATATGAAAATTTCGGTCTCCTTGACTGTAGTCTTTGGCCTGCTGTAGTAGACTTTCCTTTCTTGCACGTGTGATTGATAGAGGATGATTTTTGTCCCTTACTTTTTCGCTTTAACTAGAGAGAAGCTCTATGTTAACTCGGCATGCAACATAGACATCATACCCGCCTTAACTCGGATTCTTATCTTCTGGAATTCTGTTTTTTCTGCATTATGTATCTGCTCTTATCTTTCCTCGCATGTGTGATAGACCTTGCCTAGAAACAAACCTGAAATATATTCGATCTTCCCTTCAAATTTGTTCTCTTTCATGTTGGAAAATGCAACTAGGTTTGGTCTTCATTATTGTACTTGAGTCAAAATATAATTTATTTGTCAAAAGAAAGTGAAACAAATTTTATTATTAAATTGAATTGACTTATTAAAGCATGGGATTCATGCTTTGGTCAATTATAGGTCAAGCCTCCATTGTAGGCTTTAGGGTATTGTTTCTCCTTGCTGTCAAACAAATCTTCATCAAAGTCAGCATACCAGTAGGTCTACAAGTCGGCCTAACATTATGTGGAGACACCACTCTTCAAAGTACTTATGTCAGCTTGTTAACTATGGAGAACAACTATAAATAGGAGGGCAACCTTCGACCAAAATCACAGAAATGAACTCGTGGATCTCAGAGAGAAGTGCGAATTTAAGAGAGATATGTTTCGGTGTTATTACAGAAGATAAGTTAGGATAATTTGAGGCTTCGGTGCAATTACAATTGTTGTCGCACCAAGTGTCTAGGCACCGTGACAACGGTTAGAGTAAGGGTTGTCACTCTTATTTCTTACTCACTCCGTTTAGACTCTCTCCTAGAAAAGTGAAGGGGGGTAGTCCTTAAGGTGAATGGATGAGAAAGCCTGTGGAACTTGGGGTCTAGGAGATTTTAAAGATGAACAACTTGATGAATTGTAAGTGCCTTCAATTTGAATTAACCATAGATTAAGTAAAACAAGTTATCCAGAAATTTTTTCTAATATGTGGCGAATAATGACAATCATGAATAATCAATATAAACGCCCAAAACTGTATCACGCAAGATGATTCCAAAATTAAAATGATTTTCACTTAATGGCCCAAATCTAGATTCAATTAACTTTCTCCAACAATAAATCTGAGTTAAAACGTTTGTCGCACTTTGACCATAGAAGAATCATGAAAATTTAAGATTTAGCGTTTAACATCAGAAACACCAAAGAACTTCAGATTAGCGTTTTAATTATTTTTTAGGCAATAACATCAATGTGAAAAATGAATAAGTAAAATAAATCAAAGGGTTAAATAAATCGAATTTTTAATGGGCCATAGGCCACATTAAAAATTTTGATGTTTAAGCGCAAATCCTTTAATTTATTTCATTTTTATATTCTACACCAAAATTTTAAAATTTTTAGATTTTAAATTTTTTTAGGATTTTAGGATTTTTAATGTTTTTAGGATTTTTAGAATTCTTAAAATCAAAAGTAAAAGAAAAAAATAAAATGTAAAAAGGTTAATTTTATATTTTATATATATTTTTTTAGATTTTTTTGTTACTTTCCATTTTTGCGTCGAAATTAAAATCATAAAAAGAATAAAAATAAAAATGAAATAAAGTCAAAATAAAAGTGAAAACCAAGTTGAATTTTTATTTTTTTATTTTTATGTTTTCTTTTTAAATAAAATGTCACAAACATTAACCAAAGTCCTAAAAAAAAAAATGAAATCTAAACTAAAAAAGCAATGAGACCTAACCAGCCAAACTGAAACCTCATACATAACAAGAATGAAAAATGAAATCAAACGAATGTTTTTGTTGACTATAGGTTCACGGAAGGGTTCGACGGCAACAAGGGAGAACTCGACAGACTAGCAGAGGGGATGACGGAAATGAGGAAGGAGCAGGTCGAGGAGGAAAGAGCGCAGTGTATGGAGAAGTATCGAGTGATGAGATGAAGTGATGTTTTGGCAGCGTGGAGAGGTGGATTTGGCAGACAACGTGGAATGGCCAGTGGGATAAGAAATGAGTAGCGGAAAGGAGCAGAGATGGTGAGAGCACGCGGGAGAGAGAAGAACAACGAGGAGCAGCGTAGTCACACTAGCAGGTAAAATACATGGAAGGGTGAAGCAATGCCAGTAGCGTGGAGGAAAAGCTAGACGTAAGACTGCGGTTTAGGTACCTCTATGGATGAGGAGTGGAAAATGTCAACGGACAGAGGATTGAATGTATGTCTACAGGTTGGAGCTGCGATGAAGACACAGAGGGTAGCATGCAGGTAGAAGGACACGAGTTGAGTGACTATGTGAGGATGAAAGAGATTTTGAAATGCGGGTATGGCTGCCTGTGAATCTTTGAGGATCTGGAGAGGGCTGTAGGAAGAGCCCTGGGATAAAAGATGACAGTGCTTGGTGTGGACAACGCTGAGGAGGGCAGCGAGGGTCCTGTAAAAAAAATCGAAATTTTGTAACAAGACGAAATCCCAACCAACAAAACGATAAACTCAGACAGATGGTATCTAGAAAACCCCAAAAATTTCCATTAAACCTTGATCAAAATGTTATACTTCTGTTCAGATTTATCAGTGAAGCCCTTAAAAATCTTCCAAATTAAAAAAATAAATAAATTTAAACCCCTAGAATGTGAAAATTATTCCTGGAAAATAATGTTGATGAACCCCAGAGATTCAGATCTTACCCTCTAGGGCCTAGATCTGGACTCTCCGCAGTTTTCTCCTTCAGATCTGTAGTTGCAAGACAACAAGAAACACCCAAACGATATATAGAATGACCAAAAAAAACTAAAAACCCAGAAAACCCAAGTCAAAAAATTGAAAATAATCACAGATCTATGTACATGAATGACAAATCTATTAGATCTAGGGAGTGCGAGTCCAACTCCACTCCCAGATCTGATAATCGGAGGCCCTCAATAGCCAGATCTATCGAGTTAGCACAAAAAAGAAATTAAATTTTTGAATTTTAGAGCAGGTATTGAGCTCAAAACCCTTCATGCATCACCCATAAAAAAAATATCTTATGATAAGCCTAGGACCAAATTAAGCTGGGCTCTTCAGAAAACACGGATCGGTAGTTGGCTGGTTCAACCGAGAACTTTCCTCAACACCCGATGATCTAAAAATCAAGACTTTCCTGCAAAACTCAATTCAACCATCAACATAGAGTGAGAAAACAATAATAAAATTTAGATAAATAGAGATACCTGCTATTATATTCAAAACTTAAATTATCATTCAAACCCCAGCGACTGAGCAACATACTTGTACTTAAATCACTCTTCAGAAAGTTATCATCAATGGCTAAAAAGAAATCTATGCATGAAAATGACACATCTTATAGTATTTCCATGAAGAGTAACACCAACAGAAATTAACCCCAAAGTCTTTCTTTATTGCTCATAAAAAGATTACAAGAGAGATTTTCGCTTAGTACACGATCAAAAGATCAGATGAATTGACTGACAAATGACCTCCTATTTAAAGATAAATCCTCCAATGGCTAGTTTGAGTGATCCTCGTCAAAGCAATTTCGACCGTTGATGAAGATCAAAATTTCTTTTAATCTCATCCGTCGAAATTTTAAATTCTTGAGGAAATTCAAAATTTTCTTTTAAATGAATTTTAATTAATTCAAAAATTTATTTTTTAATTAATTTCCCAAGAATTTTGACTTTGACTTAACCCCAGGGACCAAAGGCTTAAAATTTAACAAATAATTAATTTACCTTAGTCCCTGGACCTCTTAAAATTTAATTTTTAAGGACCGACGAATTTTTCCTTCAGAGAGTTTAAATTTACCTAGGGCCTAGAATTAATTAAATTTCTGGCTTAGGATTTTAATTAATTTTGGTCAGAAAATTTAATTAATTAACCTATGAGGGGATAAATTATTTTTTCAACCCTCAAGACCCTTTACATCATGATTTTCACATTTTTTACATCACAAGGGGGAAATCCCAGCTAAAAAGGACCCTCACAGACTACCCATTTCTGTGACACAACTATAATCTAGCAGACCAAGCAATTTGTAATAAAATAACCTAACCAAATAGTTAGGATTATTCCCAAATCACTTTTACATAGACTCGATTTAGAACATTAGGACTCCCCTAAGATCCCAGTGACAAAATCCATTTCGGTTTTAGGGTAAGGCTTCGAAAACTCTACTGACCATCCGAGAATGGATTGGTGAGACAAAAAACCTCCCGGAACGTAAATCGTCACCAGAAAAGTAGGTTTACCTAGGTAATTACATACACGACACAGATCTGCTAAGATTATTTACATTTTACACATGCAAAAAGGTTTTACAATATAACATGATGATCATGCTAATGATGATAGCTGAATGGCATGAACACATCGTTCAAGCACTATCCCTTTTGCGAAAAAAAGGGGGTGTAATGCTATGGGTTGTTGACACATAGTGGTCAACAATAGTGAACCTTAGAATGGTGATGCGGATTGTAGTTTGGTATTACCACAAAAGTTGTATGCTAACACAGGTTTGATGTTATTTCTGTCTCTGTATAACTACAGTGTTAAGGGCTTGGTGTTACAACATCGAAGGTCTCAACACAAGTTTGTCTCAATGCTAACACAATGATGAGGGTTCACAACAGTGGTGAAGATCTCGGTATATTTACATTGATGAAATCTTGGTACTGTCTCAATGAATTAGGTACAAGATCTCGATGCTATGACAGTGATAAGGCAGCTACAGAGACAAGAATTTGGTACCCTCCCAATAACAAGGATGCAACGCTGACAGAGATGAGGGATGACTTGATGGAGGGAGTCTAGTCTAGTTTGTAAATGTCTTGGTCGTCTTTAATCTAATGAGGAAGAATTTGTGACTGAGTTTTCTCCTCGAGGGGGGTTTTTCCCTTGTAGCGTGCCTATATCTTGTGTTCTCTTTTATTTGTTGCTTGGCATTAATCTTGATGATAAGAAAAGATAATTAAGAGAACGAATACTAATAATGAAAATATCACAAGTTAATGCCATTAAGAGGAAAATCGTTTTAACTACCAACACCATGGATTTTCCAACATGGTATTAGAGATATGGTCAAAAGGAAGTTTGAAAATCACTTGAGTACAAAGATCATGACTAAAGGAATTCAAATGACATCCTAAAAGGCATTATGGGATAGTTCGGTCACTTCAGAAAAATGGAGCTTTGGAAATCCTTCACCCATCCTTCAGACATGGCTTGCATTTCAGTGTTGTTACAGTGGAGGAGTTCAATTGATTGATGATCTCTTCAATTTGGTGCAATCAAAGAAAGAAAAAGCCTGGATGCCTCTACAGTGACAAAGATCTTGTCTTGGTGCCATTAAAGTGATATGATCTTAGAGATAACAAGTTTGAATAAAGAAAATGTTTCAATTACAAGTATCTTGGATAAGTATTCAATTTGGTGTTATCACAGTCTTCAATTCGACGTTATCACAATAAAGAGAACTCAATCATCACATGACCCAAAACTCAAAAAAGATATTATCGAAGGTCAGACAAGGTACAAGAAAGTCTCGGTGCCTATTACAGCCTAGATGCAATCTCTGTTTTGGATCAACCTGAGTGATAAATTTGTGTAGCAAGTTCAATATGGAGTTTGGTATTAATCACAATCATGTCATAAAAAAAGTTCAGGCTATTAAAGCAGTGCTATGGCCATTGATATGTGCAAGATCGAAACGGTACATTCTTCCACTTGTTGAAGAAACAATGGATTGAGTTACCCAAGTCCAAAAAGCCTATTCAACATACTCTGAGATTATAGAAGCCCTAACCAAATAAACTAGTCATGCATTTGAAGACAACGAATGGAGGATTTGCTAAGGAAAAAGTGTTTATTTGAAGACTATTTGAAGTCTAGCCTATGAAAAAGAAATCAAGTAAGTATTGTGATTTTCCATCAAGCTATCAAATCAAAGGAACAAAAACACAAGGTAGGTATATCTATGAGCTTTTAAATTTCTATTATCTTAAACGATCCATATGATCCTTGGTTATAATTAGACTAGGATAAAGATTGTAATCCCTAAGATGTCTTGCATCATTATCTTTTAGGGTTTACATGTAATATAGGATGTCAAATAAAAGGTCCTACTAATGTTTGAAAGAATGAATAACTTGTCACAAGATTCCCTTCCCCATGATTATGTAAAAGATCTAACTTAAGAAACTAAAGTTATGTCCTTAGTATCACATGGTATGCTTTGTTAGTATGTACTGCAAGTATAAAAGAGGATGGATTAACACTTCAAGGAATCCTTACCAGGTCTGCCAAGGAACATCTCCAGGTATGTCTCAAACCATACACCTTACAAGATTCTCTTAAAAGTATGATCATCTTATTTTTGAAATTTTGAATTACATGACTGACATCGTTATGTCTAGCCTTGAATTATAATGATTCTTGTTCTAGGTGATTCATCGCTTTATAAATCTACCCCTCCTTATATTCTTAATTGATTTTATAGAACCCTAGACAGGTTCTTTGGAAAAACCATAACCTAAGAGTATGTTGACAATGTGTGAAACCCTAGCCTGCTTAGGGTTAATGTGAAATGCTATTTGAAGTTTTTGATGATGTCATGTTTGGTATTTTGGTATGATCATGAAATCTTAACTTGTTAGGGTTGAATGATGTTTGTCTAAGATCCCCGACCTTTGAAATTTTGGAATAATACTTGGCTATGAAACCCTAGATCTTTAGGGTTTGGTTGGGTCTATAAGCGAAACCATTGTTATGTATTTAGAGTCATAGGAATGAAACCCTAGGCATGTGTCCATTGATTGAAACCCTAGCTTGGTCTAGGACGATATATGTCTAACATTGCCTGACATATGATGTGCTTATGGTATATTGATGAATTCCTAGATATATGTGTTGACTTAAGTGTTAATGGTCATGAATCCTAGTGTTTGGAAACAAGCTCTAGTCAAGGTTTGATGTTCTAGGATGATGATGTTTGGTAAATCTAGGGGTTTGCAGCTAAGCCCTAGTAGTAGTTAAATTCTCTAGTATGTATGACAATCTGGAATCTATGAATTTATATAGTGATTGCTGAGAATTTGTAAATGGAAATCTAGGGTTTACATCAAACTCTAGTAAATGCTAGTCATGATGTCGATTAAGTTGTGATTGGTTTTGATTGTTGAAGCTCATGTATACAATCTAGGATATGTATGAAGTCTTAGTGAAGAGTCTAACATATGAATTTTGAAAGTTTTTAGATTCATTGATTTGTTTGCTTCTAGGGTTTTCTATATGAAGGAACTTGTCGTTGAAAGAATATTGAAACCCTAGATATAATGAGCTCAATATCTTGATGAGCTATGGATGTGATTTAAGGTTTGTAACAAGACTTGGGAAAGAAGTTGAAGTATTGAAGTATAGTCTCTTGCTTCTTATGTTTGTAAATGCTTCCGTTATTATAAGGTTTGGATATGGCTAACTTCATGCTTCTATAGAGTTGGTTGTACTTGCTCTCTAAGTGGTGCAGGTACACAATCTTCAAGATGGTGAAGATGTTCGTTGATTATGATAAGCATGATGTGAATAGTGATAACTCTGATGAGATGATTGGGAGCCTCGAAAGATTCTCCGATGACAGAAAGAAGAAGTTGATCTCCTTGAGTTAAGAGGGAGCCTGGATAGAAGACACCTCCTTGAGTTAAGAGGGAGCTTGGATAAAGGAAATCTCTCAGGTTCAGAGGGAGAGCATAGTTTTGATTGGAGAATGAAGGATATGTTGCTACATGTGAAGTAGTAAAGGAAAGTGTATGAGTAAGGAATCTTCTATCAAAGATTCGGTTGATAGTCATACTGTGTTGAGAAGCAACATCTGCTGTCTGAAAGACCCCGAATGTTTGTGTTTGTTTATGAATATGTGAAAGTATATTATTGATTGGGGTTGAGTTTGTACAGGTAAATCTCTCTTGAAGGTTTTGATAGCATGCTGGTTATCGATCAGTTTGATCGGGAGAGATTTGTTGTTCTTAATCTGCGAGATCAAGGGGTGTTGAGGCTTTGTGAGTGAAGCATTGTCTGGGAGGACATCTGGCCGACACTTTGTGTTGATGTCTAGGTCCCGAAGTTGGAAGGGTGGCGTTGGACATTGAGCTCTGACACACACCTGGATTTCAGGGTTGATGGTTAGCAAGTATGCCTGATGGTACCTAGAGAGGCTAAAAGCTTGAGTCCATCTTATTCCCACCCGGATAGCTTGCCCTAGTCAGGAATCTAGTCCATGGCATTGCAATGCCTAAATTGTTGAGAGACCAATAGATATATTGCCCTGGTCAGGAATCTAGTCCATGGCATTGCGGTGCCTAAACTTCTTCATAGATGATGTGTTGAGATCTTCCATGTACCTCTGTGATTATATGTAAATGTGAATACCTCCCTAGTTAAGAGGGAGTGTTGGAAAATGTAACTAGATTCGGTCTTCATTATTGTACTTGAGTCAAAATGTAATTTATTTGTCAAAAGAAAGTGAAAGGAATTTTATTATTAAATTGAATTGACTTATTAAAGCACGGGTTTCATGCTTGGGTCAATTATAGGTCAAGCCTCCATTATAGGCTTTGGGGTATTATCAAAGTCAATTTGTGAAGACTCCTCGATCAAGTCAAAGTCTCCTTGCTACCAAACAAATCTTCATCAAAGTCAACCTACCAGGTGGTCTACAAGTCGGCCTAACATTATGTGGAGACACCACTCTTCAAAGTAGTCATGTCGGCTTATTAACTATGGAGAACAACTATAAATAGGAGTGCAACCTTCAACCAATATCACAGAAATGAACTTGTGGATCTGAGAGAGAAGTGTGGATTTCGGAAAGATATGTTTCGGTGTTATTATAGAAGATAAGTTCGGATAATTTCAGAGTTCGATGCAATTATAGTCAGCCTCAGAATGGTGATGCAAATTGCAGTTTGGTATTACCACAAAAGTTGTATGCTAACACAGGATCGATGCTATTTTTGTCTCGGTATAACTATAGTGTTAAGGGCTCAGTGTTACAACAACGAAGGTCTCAACACAAGTTTATCTCAATGCTAACATAGTGATGAGGGTTCACAACATTGGTGAAGATCTCGGTATATTTATAGTGTTGAAATCTCGATACTGTCTCAATGAACTAGGTACAAGATCTCAATGCTATGACAGTGATAAGGCTGCCACAAAGACAAGAATTTGGTACCCTCTCAATAACAAGGATGCCATACTGATAGAGATGATCGATGACTTGATGGAGGGAGTCTAGTATAGTTTGTAAGTGTCTTGGTTATCTCATCTTGAATTTAGTTGATCTGAAATGGGGACCTAAAGGCTTCTTGTCTAACTTACAAGAACCTCTCCCACTCCAAAGCTTATATATTCCCAAGATCTATGCTTCTGCTTGATAATTGCAGAATTAAAAGTGCTTGGAAGAAGTGTATGCTTATGTTTGTTTTTAGTCTGTTTATGTGCTTTAAGTTTATTTGCTTGAACTGATATAAAACATATAACAACAAATACAATGCAGCAATACGCAATCACACATAACAACAATATAATATGGAGTTCACCCGTTCACCCCAACCTCTTGGGCTACGTCTCCTTGAACTTTAATCAACTCGATTAGACTCTTTGGGATTACGACTAAATTTTTTTACAAGTTCCACACTCAACTCCAATAGGTTACGACTGAATGATTGGGCTTAGAATACCATTTTTATCCCTGGCCGTTTGGCTCTTTGGCTCTCGGCTCTTGGCTCTGTCTCTCGGCTCTGGCCCTCGCTCTGGCTTTTGCTCTTGGCTCTAGCTCTGGCTCTTGGCTTTGGCTCTTCTGGCTTTGGCTCTGGGCTCTAGGCTCTAGCTCTCATGAGCTACTGGTTTCGCTTGACCTCCAAGCGACCCTTTGCTTCTGAGTCACCCCGACTCCAAAACCTCCTCTTTCAATTGTGCTCTCTGGCTTTTGTGAGGCATCCCTCTGGCTTTGCAGCTTCCTGTCCGTTTCTCTGTGTGTAATCATTCCTCTATCTCTGCGACTGGCCTTCTGGCTCTCTGGTTTTGTGGCTCTGCGACTGGCCATCTGGCTTTGTGGCTTTGTGGCTCTCTGTGTATAACACATTCCTGTTACAACACATCATTGTTACAAAATGCCCACTTACAGCGTGGCACAAATGATTGAAGAACAGGGATAGTTTACAAAGGAATCAGCGGGCACAAGCAACCCGGTCGTTTGGCCTTCCTCTTGTATAATTCTTGAATTAGACCACATAACGGGAATACACAGGAAGCTCACGAAAACACCATCATGAGCATTATAGTCGGAACTCAAATAATATGCAATCGCATTGCGTATGGCCAAAAAACCCAATGACACGGGAATACACAGAAATCCTGTAATTCTAGATTTCAAAACTTATGAAATCGCGCTTATAAACTTATCGGGTCTGCGCCTTGATCGCATATCGCAATCGCATGTGCATTGGCCCTTGTATCGGGGATTTGCCGATCGCCTATCGCGCTATTGCAATCGCATGTCGACGTTGTCGCTATTGGCCCATCGCATCAGTGTATCGTATTGTCCTCCCGCTAGGCCTTTATGCCTTCAATGCTCTGATTCAATACATCTTACGGATCTGATAAGGGTTTAGGCTGCGGAATATAATATTTTGAGTCCGCCTCCACATCGCTCCATCGCCGATCGCTTTGTCGCACGTCACAACATCGGCATATCGCCAATCGGCCTACCTAGGGGTTCTGATATCATATGTAAGTCTTTCCCCGATGCGATATGTCGGAGATTGCCAATCGGGAAGTCCTTCTTCCTCTGCTTAAGTCCTCCCTTTAACCTCTTCTGATGCGATTTTCTTCAATGAACCTTTAAGTCCATTTTTATAAGGATTTACCTCCTTTTCTAAGGATAATGGGCAATCTTCTTTTTGCAATAATTTCTTCATCTGAAGTCCATTTTAACCCATTCAAATTGTGTTTGATTCAGAATGAAGAGATCTATGCAATCAGACTATTCCCAAGAGCATCCTTTGACTTTTATTTTCCTTGGATTTACAAAGGATTTGTGCCATTTAGCACCTTTTACCTCTTATATGAAGTCTTTTAGACTTAGAGGTTTATCCAAGATCCATTTTGGATCACGCATTCCCACTAAAAAGCTTTTGGACTCCAAAAAACTGATATACTGATCTGAACAGTAAATGAGAGTACCTCACCCTCTTCTTTCAGCTTCCATACACTTGCCTTGCATAGTGCCTTTGAACCAAAGCCTTTGAACACTCCCTTCCTGGATGTGCTTGTCCTCCTGGAAAGAACTGTCTTCTTCCTTGACTTCCTACAGAACTCCTGCTGAGAAGGTCACAGAGGGTAGTTTGAACTTCTTTACCTTGATCATTGATCCAAGGTAGCTCAAACCAATGTGAAGTTATATCTGCTTCTCAAAATTTTCATTTTTCCTTGTTTAACATACTATCAACAACAACTATTAACAACAACAGGATTACAGACAACAACAGGATGGCCTAAACTCCTGTTTCAACAAAAAAAACAAATTTCACATCTTGTGAACACCTCCATGTCTTTACCTTTGCATACAAATGGTTGACTAGATAACAAGCCAACAAAACATGCCTTTAAAACAATTGACCCTTCAAGTCAAGCATGTAGAAAAAGAATTCTACAGTTCTTTTTCAAAGATGAAACACTTCATCAACATCTCCATCTTGGAGACCAAATCAACTTTTCTCAAGTCAATATTGCATTACATACATGTTTAAAAACATAGTAATCAACCCTTCAAGTTAATCACACATACATGTTCAAATACAAAAAAATCATCAACATCCCTGTGTTCATGCACATCATTCTCATGCATGCATTTCATCCTTCAACTTTCGCTTAAGTACACTATACTTTCGAAGCTGAAATGAAATATAATGTTGTAGCAATAAAGTGAGTCTCCTACTCAACTTTTCCATTCACCTTCTTGGTAAAAACCTGTAACTTGCATCTCATTAACAAAGAATTGCATTATATCAATAGACATGCAATCTTAATTGGATAAGAACTCTAACCATTTCTTACCAATCCATTTCAAAGGTCCTTCCTTTGTCTGCACATCAACATCAACATGTGAATCATCTTGAAACACATCAATCATGGAATCTTTCTTTCCATTCCTGCTATTTTCTCTTTCCACCTTCAAGTTTTGTGGAAGCATTGTTGGATTCAGAGTCCAACATTTTTCAGCAATGTGTCCTTGCTTATGGCGGTAAGTGCAACACATGCGCATCTTCTTGACAACATGATTTGCCTTGTCCAATGGATCTTTGGCTTCTTGCTTCTTTTCCTTCAAAAGTTTCCTGTATGTGGCCATTCTCTTCCAACGTCTAGAAACACTATGGTTATCCAAACCACAAAAGGAACATGCAATTCTTTTCCCATACTTATATGGAAATTTATCATGCTTTACATAATCAAAAGGAATACAGTTAGAACCAGATGTATACCTTTCTCTTTCACCTTTATTGCCTTCATGAGGAGGTGAATCAAATGGAGAAGTAGCTCCTTTTGGAACACCATCAACCTCTTCAATGGTTTCAAAGTTTCCACAACTCTCTGGTTCAAGTGTATGCTGATATACAACTTCTTTCTGCAAAGTATGCTTCACACTATTGCATTCTCTAAGAATACAATCTTCACACTCTTGAGGTAGAAGACCTGCAATGAAACTCTTTCTTGGAACTGTTTCAATGGTCTTCATGGCATCTTTGGAACTCTCTCCATAAGATTGTCCATAGCCAAGACCCAAATACTTAGGCCTTTCCTCAACTATTATTGGCTCAACAATACCATGTGCATGTTTGCCCAAGTCTTTTCCTTCATAGCCCATCTTGGACATTAACTTGGAACCTATGCCTCTGGTATGTTTTTCAAAAGAACCAATATAAACATTCTTAGAGGAAATTGAAGACAAACTAGAATTATTTACCTCTTCTTCAAGCTGATACTTGACTAAGGCTTCTTTGGCAACAAAGAGCTGCGTCTCCAACTCATGCATCATTTCTAGATCCATATTTGCAATATGAAGTTGTCTCTCCATTTCCTACAACTTGTCAAAAAGCAACTGCTAATCTTCCTTCATGGAATTCAACTGCTCTCTAAGTATGATGCTCTTCCTTCCATCCTCATACATTTCTCTCACCATATCCATCATGGTGGACAAGTCTTGCTCCATGTCTTCATCAAAGAATCTTGTGAAGAAAGAAGAATTTGAGGACTCACTTGTGGAAGTTCTTATTATCAGAATGAACAAAAGAACTTCAAACAAGATTAACAAAGAGCTTATTCAAGCAACCTTTTGCAACAAACCTCTTGTGCTTCAAGGATTGCTTTGAGGTCCTTTCGGATAAGAAGAATGCCTTCAACCCTTCTTCCTTCTTGTCCTCTCTTGGACTTAGCTAACAGTAGCTTTCCCTTCACCTCTGCAAACTCAAACAACAATTAGTTTACAAACAATCAAACAACAAAATCCTTGCTACTGTTTGAACACCTTTTAAGTCAAACAAAGCATATAGATTGCTCTGTCAATCAAGCATTTTGATCTAATACCACTTGCATCATGATACCACCTGCTCTGGTATAACTTAAGCTCTGATATAACCAGCTCTAATATAACCTTCTTTGAAGGTGGGTTTAATCAATTTGATGCTCTGATACAGCCTGATCTGAAATGGGGACCGAAAGGCTTCTTGTCTAACTTACAAGAACCTCTCCCACTCCAAAGCTTATATATTCCCAAGATCTATGCTTATGCTTGATAATTGCGGAATTAAAAGTGCTTGAAAGAGGTGTATGCTTATGTTTGTTTTTAGATTGTTTATGTGATTTAAGTTTATTTTCTTGAACTAATATAAAACATATAACAACGAATACAATGTAGCAATACACAATCACACATAACAACAATATAATGTGGAGTTCATCCAAACCTCTTGGGCTACGTCTCCTTGAGTTCTAATTAACTCAATTAGACTCTTTGGGATTATGGATGAATTCTTTTACAAGTTCCGCACTCAACTCCAATAGGTTACGACTGAACCATTGGGCTTAGAATACGATTTTTATCCCTGGCCGTTTGGCTCTCTGGCGCGCGGCTCTTGGCTCAGGCTCTTGCTCTGGCTCTGGCTCTTGGCTTTGGCTCTTGCTCTTGGCTCCCGCTCTGGCTCTGGCTCTCGGCTCTGGCTCTAGCTCTAGCTCTAGCTCTGGCTCTTGGCTCTCAACCCTGGCTCTTGGCTCTCACAAGCTACTGGTTTCGCCTGACCTCCAAGCGACCCTTTGCTTCTGAGTCACTCCGACTCCAAAACTTCCTCTCTCAATTGTGCTCTCTGGCTTTTGTGAGGCATCCCTACGGCTCTGCGGCTTCCTGTCCATTTCTTTGTGTGTAATCATTTCTCTGTCTCTTCGACTGGCTCTGTGGCTCTGCGACTGGCCATCTGGCTTTGTGGCTCTGTGGCTCTTTGCGTATAACGCATTCCTGTTACAACACATCATTGTTACAAAATGCCCACTTACAACGTGGCACAAATGATTCGTGAACAGGGATAGTTTACAAAGGAATTGGCAGGCATGGGCAACCCGATCGTTTGGCTTTCCTCCTGTATAATTCTCGAATTAGACCACATAATGGAAATACACAGGAAGCTCACGAAAACACCATCATGAGTGTTACCGCCGGAACTCAAATAATATGCAATCGCATTTATAAACCTCTTAGGTTCGTGCTGTCATTGCAAATCACAATCGCATTGTGTATGGCCAAAAAACCCAATTACACAGGAATACACAGAAATCCCGTAATTCCGGATTTCAAAACTTATGAAATCATGCTTATAAACTTATTGGGTTCGCGCCTTGATCGCATATCGCAATTGCATGTGCATCGGCCCTTGTATCGGGGATTCGTCGATCGTCGATTGCGCTATCGCAATCGCATGTCGGCGCTGTCGCTATTGGCCCATCGCATTGGCATAGCGCATTGTCCTCTCGCCAGGCCTTTATCCCTTCAACGCTCCGATCCGATACATCTTACAGATCCGATAAGGGTTTAGGCTGCATAATATAATATTTCGAGTCTGCCTCCACATCGCTCCATCGCTGATCGTTCTGTCGCACATCTCAACATCAACATATCGCCAATCAAACTACCCAGGGGTTTTGATATCATATGTAAGTCTTTCCCGAATGCGATATGTCGGAGATCACCAATTGAGACGTCCTTTGGCCTTCGCTTAAGTCCTCCCTTTAACCTCTTCCGATGCAATTTCCTTCAATGAACCTTTGAGTCCATTTTTATAAGGATTTGCCTCCTTTTCTAAGGATAATGGGGAATCTTCTTTTTGCAATAACTTCTTCATCCGAAGTCCATTTTAGCCCATTCAAATTGCGTTAGATTCAGAATGAAGAGATCTATGCAATGAGACTATTTCCAAGATCATCCTTTGACTTTCATTTTCCTCGGATTTACAAAGGATTTGTGCCATTTAGCACCATTTACCTCTTATATGAAGTCTTTTAGACTTAGAGGTTTATCCAAGATCCATTTTGGATCATTAGTGAAGGAAGAATTTGTGATTGGGTTTTCCCCTAAGGGGGGTTTTGCCTTGGAAGCGTGCCTATATCTTTTGTTCTCTTCTATTTGTTACTTGGCATTAATCTTGATGATAAGAAAAGATAATTAAGAGAATGAATACTAATAATGAAAATATCACAAGTTAATGTCATTAAGAGGAAAATCGTTTTCACTGCCAACATTATGGATTTTCCAACATTTCCTTCGCTTGGATGTAGGGCTGCTATTGACCCTTACATCAAACTAGTTCGCACCTTTACTTAGATTACCTTCTATGAAATCTTCACCGAAATTCTTGTCCTGAAATGAGAGTCGAGCTGCCTATTTATAGTGATCTGCTCATGAATATAAGCCGACTTGATTTGTAGACTACGCCAACATGCCTTTTGGAGATCATCTTGAGGCCGACTTCTTCGAGGAGCTTGAGCTTTGTCTTGGAGGGTCTCTTTGACTCTTTTAATGACTTACATATATTGTAACATGCCCAAGAAGGGTCCTTCATACATGACATAGACTTAAATTGACTTTTATGACTAGATGAGAAATCCTAAAGGCTCACAATGGGAACCATCACTAAAATAAAATTCCTTGCTCATGAAACCCATGAGACAAGCATTACAATAATAATTTTATTTTTGTTCTTTTCATCAATTACATAAAATCACAATTACACATGTCATTATGAAGACCAAACCTAGTTACACTTTTCAACACTTTCCACATTTGCTCCTCCTTCTAGACACAGACTCAAACTTCAGACTTATGCAAGTTACTTGTCTTGTTAAATAGGTCAAAGTGGTGTCTTTATATAGCCTTTTCTTGTGGCTTTTGAAGTCCTCATAAGGCCAACTTTTAAATTGCTGGTTGACTTGATTTATTGGAGCATCTAGACACTTCTAAAATACGAAATAACATTTCTTTCTTTAATACAAGTGCCCAAAAGGGTCTCTTGCAATGTTACCATGACTCTTTGATTTATGTAAACCCTAGGAGCGTACAATGCAGGCTTGACCTAATGATAAAATGACTTAAGCACGAAACCCATGCTTCACAAATAAATTTATTTTATCATTTTCTTTCTACTTTTGATAGATACATAAGAATTACATCATACCCTATTCAAATGACAATTATGAAGATCAAAACTAGTTACATTCTCCAACACTCCCTCTTAACTAGGGAGGTATTCATAATTGACCAACCAGTACACGGACAATACTCACTTTGAAATGTTCTCATAAGAAGAGCCGGATTGATAAGCCATCTTGTACGCATCAACATTATGATCAACCAACATTGTCTCTCAGGCCTAACTAGACATTATGCTGGGAGGCTTTACGTTTGATAGCACACTACCTCTCAAGGCTCATACGCCATCTAGATGTTCACAAGGTATGTCCTTTTAGGGCTATTCTTATCTTGGATTATTTTCCCTGAATCGTTATCGCCCACTCTTGTCTTGGACAATTGTCCTATCCTCAAAGAGTGTGGGTCTATGGGACTTACTACCTATCTTGGATTCCAAATCCTTGAGGAATATCGATCCCTTTCCTTTCTTGGATGATCAATCCTCAACGAAACCAAAGATGCTTATTCAATCCTTTGGACACCATTCTTTCCTTATGGCCTTCAATAAGACTTATGACTATTAGTCCTGGTCTATTGCTTGCTACATAAGGATAAGAACTATCCACCATCACTCCTCTCAAACAGGGAGGATATCCTGCTCCTATGCAAGGAGATTTCGTTTACTCCCTCTCAAATCTGGAGGAGATTCCAACTTATTTAGAGAGGTCATAACCACAAATTTTTCTCACTTGTCTACTATTCAGCGATCCGTTCCTCAAAATTTTAATGGCTTCCTCTTTCCTCCACATCTCATTATACTGAGCATGCTTCCTTTCTAGTATCACAGGTCAAAGAGCCATCTTCTCACTATAGGTTCTAGGTCATTCATCACCTTTCATCTTGTCTCCATTCAAGGAGGCATTCCGTCGAGCCTTTCCATACTTCAAGTTGATCATAGTTTCCTCGAAAGTGATCTTTCTTCTTGTAACTTTGACCTTTAGGATATCTTCTCGTACTACTATCGGTCAGTCCCAAGATGATTGCCTCTTGGTTTCGTAGTTGCTAGGTACTAGATGTTGACTTTTCCTCAACATTCCATTTACATAGTTGAACTTTGCCTCAACTAACATCCTGTATTCTTGCAACATTCTCCTAGGTAGCAAAAACATGTTAATCAGACACCAAAAAATAGAAACACAAGACATTACCTCATGATGACTTTCTCATCAATATACTCAATGTCCATCTCCACCTAAGTCTTCCTTCATATATTAGAATGCGCAAGGATCCAACTTGAATACCAAGTTACCATTCTTCTTTCGGAGATTATGTTAGATTTGATCACTAATATTAAATATATACCCATTCTAGAAGGAAAGTCATAGTATGCTTAACCATTCTCAAGTAAGTCAATTTCATCTACTTTAGGCATCTTTTCATCAAATTAAAGATTCATCATGCATGTGACCAACCTTTCTTCTAGGGTTATATGGATACTACTCAAAGGTTACTTAAAAAACATGCCTTTCTAATCTTTCACACAATCATCTAGGTATATGCATTTCACAATGATTTAGCAGTTTTTTTTTTAAAACCAGAATGAGTATAGATTATATTAAAAAGTCATGCCCGTTCGCAACAAAATTGGGTCTTTACATCAGTTTATCCTTGCTTCAACAAGCTGATAATAATTTCTTTTCCCTTCTAGACTATTGCAGTAGCTATGTATATCCTGCTTACAAAAGTTTCCCATTCTAGGATATTTACAGCTATAACTTTGACATAATTGAAATAAGAGGTATATACATTTACAGTTCATCATTTTGATAAAACAAAAAACAAGACAGAGGCGATCAGATATCCATTGGAGCTGGGCAGTTTAGATCCAGGCTAGGAGAAGCATCTTCTGAGTCTTTGGAATTCTCCTAGTTTGTTATGCCCTCCATGTTTGCCTCCATGCCTTCCTCAGTTTCCACTTCGTCCTCCAATTTCTTAATGCATTCCCGTTTCTTTATCTCCCGTTCCTGCATAGTCATGTTCTCATTCATTTTTTGGTGCATGCTGCATTGGAGTTCGGTCATGGCCTCCCTTAGGTCCCAATGGTCTTGAACACAAGTGAGACAGGAGGGTCTGTTTCTACCACCCTGCCCTGGGAAACCGACCCTCAGCCCTCCAGACCTCAGCCTGTGGCTTCCCCATTTGCCCGACCAAGAACTGTCATCCGTACCCTGCATGCTGGGTTCCAAAACTTCGCTTTTTTCACAAGCTCCAGTATTTGTCATTGTTTTCCATGTTCTCCCACAGCCAGGCACCCTCTCTAGCCCTCCAAAGACTGCCCTGTTCCTTGGCAACTATGCACCTCTCAACCTCACTCCAACTCCAATTCTCCTCCCACTTTTGGAGAGAATTACGAACCCACCCAGTGTCCCAAATCCAGTGTGATAGCAAACACTCAAGACTACCCAAGCCCAGACCTTCCAGTACCCACAACCCCTCAATTATACTCAGAATTTCGTTGCTTTCCTTTAAAACCTTAGACAGGTAGACCTTCCGACCCTCATTTCGACTTTTCACAGCATACTTCCCTACCTCCGTGACACAAAAACTCATAAACAACAGCCTCAACTCTAGCCACCAGGATTTCGCAGAGGCCACTGTCCCACTCTCAAACCTTAAAACATACAAGATCCACATACCGTTATGCACTTTATAACTGCTGCCTGATCGAGAGGTGATGCAGAGATGAGCGAGGAGATTGCTATAATCGAGATCCCATGAGTACTCAATCATAACTCTACATCCTCCATTAATTTCCCACCAAGCTCCTAATCTCTATCAGCCGTCCCCACAATTCTCTCACGAGCGAGCCCGACTTCACTAAGATCTTGAATTAAATTCTGTTTCGTAATTCTCAAATCCCTGCGATGCCTGAGGTGATGGGCCGCCCAATTCTTCAAGAACCAGGGCAAGAACAGTGAAATCGCACGTTGTGACTTAAGCTTGGAACAAGTGTGGTACTAAAATTCCATATGACGCCACGTCTCATGCGAGTGTGGATGTCCGGCTTGCCATGAGCTAAGTTGTAGGAAACGTGGGTAGGGGAGGAGTTTCCGTACGGAAATGGAAATGAAACTTAGAAACGTGTATAGTACGGCCCAGAAACGCGTTTCTGGCCTTACTGGCACGTTTCTCGAGGCAAAAACGTGGCCAGTACGGCTGGAACGCGTTTCTGGGCTGTACGACGCCGTTTTCACATGCAGTTTGACTTTTTCTTTTATTTTTATTTTATTATTTTGTCTTCTAATTTTTAATTAGGTTATTAAAATGAACTTCATGGTAATGTTAAATTCTTAAAGTAAAAGTGATATTCTCCTTTATTTTTCATTTTCAATTTACTTAAATTTTTAACATTACCATGAAATGACTCAAGATGTTTGAGAGTGGTTTCACCCTCATTGGATTTCATATGGAGAAAGTAGAATTTTAGATCTCACTCAAAATCCAGCAGACTTATCTGTTTTTCAGTATTTTAGGATTGGGGGGATTGCAATGTTTCCATTGGATTTTATCATGTACTAGGGTATAGAACTTGTATTTAATCAAGAGAACCAAGCCCTCTATGCAAGGGAGACTCCCAATCAAGCATGAGATAAGAAATTAGAAATTTCTCGTGGCTGATTTTGGATATTTCTATTTTCATTATGTGATCATTCATGAGTAGATGTGATGTAAATTTAGAGACTTATAGTTTATGCATTGACAATTGACAATTTTTATCATAATGTAGTAAATTAGAATGTATCATATATGCTTTATGATTGCACATATTTCTTAAATATCCTAATATATATATATATATATATATATATTCGCGTTTCCCCATTTCCAAAATTTGGGGGGGTCACATTTCGTACCCGTGCCCATTTCGGAAACTCGTACCCGTTTCCCTGTTTCGTGCAACTTAGGC
>APFE031359707.1:0-47268 GCA_000404065.3 Pinus taeda | reverse complement strand
CTACAAATACTAGCGTTGGATTCGAGGTAGGCCCTCATCATCGGTCTTTACTTTGCAATTAGGAACCTGCGTGTTAGCGTTGTTTGATTGTTTCTAGACCCCATTTAAGCTAGTGGGATCGCCTCTGTCCGCAGAGGGGATTTACCTACACAATAGGACCAACTGCCCTCTTCTAGGAGGTGTCTTCGCAACAATTGCCCCGTGTGGATCGAGATAATAACTTGCAAGACATAAAAATGGCTCTAGACCAACAAAATATCAAAACTATGGAAAAATTTTGAAAGATGACCTAGGGAAAATGGGTTGGCGAGTATGAAAGAAGGAATGATACTGGCATCTAGAGGGGGCCCAGGAAGGGTGGCCCACCTTAAATCAGATGATGCAAGAATGACACACTCTTATATTCCAATCCCTAAACAAACTTAGATGGGGATATCAAAATTCAGGCTCATCTTCAATTAAGGAGGCATACCTTCTCAAGCTTAATGTCAATTCTTTGTCACGAGAAAGCTTGTGGGAAGAATTATGGAGATGGAAACTATGTCCGAAGGTATCCCACTTCCTCTAGCTAGTAGGACACAAATGTATTTTTACCTAGGACATATTGGTAAAAAAGGGGTACAGTGGACCGTCCTTATACTCGTTGTAAAATCAGAGTGAAGAAACAATGAACCACTTGTTGAGTGAATGCCTGATAGTAGAAGTGATGTAGGGAGAGGTGGTGGCCCTCTTTGTTCTGATGGATTGGGTTCAAGTTGATCTGCTCACAAGGATAGATAACTGGAGGCAATCCCAATTCAAGAAACCAATTTCCAATAGAGCATGGATCCTTGTACTGGGGTTCCTCCTTTGGAAAATTTAGAAAGAGTGATCGGGTGGTCTTTAGTAATCAAACACCATCAAGTCTTGTTATATGGAATACCGTCAATTAAAATATTTGTGAAACCATTGTGGTGGAAAAGTGGAAGGATGAGGGCTGGAAAGCTGATCAATATGAAGCATTTATTCTCTCCAACCTTAATATGTCCCTCGAGAAGTTATCATCTCCTGCCCTTGCTCCTTGCAATATTGTAGATAGCTCGCCGACAACCTTCATGAAACATCCTCTGGATTTTGTCAAAATTAGTTTCGACGGGGCCTCTAAAGGTAACCCGGGTCCAACAAGTTTTGGAGGAATTATTAGAGATTCATTTGGATCCCTTATGGGTATCTTTGCAGGATATTTTGGATTTACAACCAACAATGTTGTTGAGCTCACCGGTCTCGAAAAATACCTCCTCATTACGTAGAAATTGGACTACTCAAAGATTCAAATATGTGGCAACTCGAAAATTATTATTCATATGGCACAAAAACTAGTAGATGGTTCTCCACCATTTAAGTTTTTGCGTAGTTGGAGATTGGAGTATCAAGAGGGGAGGATTAAGGTTTTAATATACAAATTCTCATATGTTATCACAACTCATTCCTTGCGAACAGGTAACAAGGTTGTTGATTAGCTGGCAAACTGGGGCACCTTGGGAAAACATCAGGATATAGCCTTGGGATGAAACTCAGCTTTGAGCTTAGCTAACCTAGATCTAGGTGATTTGGCGGCTCTCTCTCCGCTAATTAACCAAGACAACAATTCCCCCCATGGAGGTGATCAAATGGACAACCAACTAGCCTTGGGGCTTCTCCCCTTAGCACGCAGCAGGCATGATCAGAGTAAATATTGGCGTTATGGGATGGTACAACCATCCTCCGGTCTTTCTAGATGTGATAGTCTTATTTATTAAGTCTTTCATGCTCCTGTGGACGGTTTATGTTTTTCAAGAGATGAGTAGAGGGTGTAGGGTGGTGAGTATGCATGAAGGTGGCCATGCGAACCCACCCTAGAAGTTGAATACTCAGCACCAAGCAGCAATAGTCCTTCATGAAATAGTTAGAGTCTTGGCTATCTCACAGGTGTTCATCTGGGATCCTGGAGCACAATTTTCTCATTTTATAGTTCTTCCTCTCGGACTTGAGTTTGTTGGTAGAACCTCTGGCTCCAGCCAGTGAAGCAGATCCTTTGTTGAACTGGTTCTCTATGATTTTCAAGTATCTATAGCCCTGTGGTTATGGTTAAATTTTGAAGGTTTCTTATTGAAAATGGAGTGCTTCTGGTGGCAATTACATGTTATTTTAAGGTCGATAATTTGGGTTAATGGTTGGTATCCAATCTAATGGGTTAGGCTAATTTCAGTAACTTTTTGTGGTCTTTGTAGCTCAAGGGGACAAGGGTGTGACTAGTGGTTCTCAGGCGGCGATTCCGCTGTGCCTCACGGGCTTTGTCTCTTATTAATGCTTGGGTGTTTAGGGTTCCTTCTACTAAGCACTTTGTTGGTCTTGGCCCTAAGGGGTGGTGTCTGAGAGTGCATCCCAACTCGATGTGTTCCCTGTTTGGAAACCTTGTATAGTTTGTAATAGTCTGGGCAGGTTGGTGCGGTAAGTCTCCTTCTATATTCGTTTTTAGTGACTAGGCGAATTATCTGGGGAAAACCAATTCAGTGAGCACCCTTGTGTTCTCAGGGTTTTGCAGTACTATCACATGTCTACCCTCACTTAGTTGTTTGGTTTGGGTGTTCCATGTTTGTGGTTGCGGGGGTGGTGTCTTTGTGGTGTCGGGGGTCATATTTGTGTTTTAGGTTCAAGCGTCCAGCGTACCTTCTACCATGCCTCACTAGCAGGGCCAACCACGCAAAGGCGGAGGGCAACAGAGGTAGGTTGGCCACCATGAAGGAAGCCATTGTTCATTGACTGTGGATTCAGTGAGTATGGAACAAGTGGGGGAGGTCGCTTAAGAGTAGGGTCATTCCCTAGGTCACGTTTTTATGTCAGTCACTTTCGACTCAATCGTGGAATAGTTGAGAGGCATCCAGGCCAACCTGGACATCCTTAGGGAGCACCGATACGAGGATAGAAATGAGTTTGTCGCTTGCATGAACGATATCCAATTTAATCAAAACGAGATATTAGAGAAACTAACCAACATTTGTCGGAGCCAGCGTCGAACGAATGAATGTCTGCATGTGTTGGAGGCCATATTTGAGCACATAAACCTTCACATGCATGAGAGATCAAGTTTGTTTCCGGTGCCTCCACTGCACCCTCCTCAACCACCTCCCTAAAAGGATGCTTAGAGTTTTCCTATCATTTTTGTCACCCTTTTAGTATATAAGACTATTTAACCTGTTAAAAATAATGGTTTTAGGGGAATATCTTCTGCATACTCCAACTTTCTTAATCGTTGGAAAACATTTTATAAACAATATTTTCATGATAATATAATTTACGCTTTTAAATCGACAAAAAAACGTGAGCACTTTTAATTTTTATTTTAGTTTTAATTGTTCTTGATGTCAAAGATTTATATCTTAAAAATGTATAGTGGTTTGTGCCTTATGCATGACTCGAGGCATTCGTTTGTTATTTATATTGAGCTATATTACCATATTTTGTTAAGTTTTGAATAAAGGTAGTCTTAGGTTGTTGATTAGTTGTTTAGAGTGTTGATACAATAATCAGCGTTTTTCATGTTTTCAAATTTTATTTGGGGTGGTGAGATGGATAACATTATGGAATGTTGGTTGGCATGAATTTTTTTGTTAACCTTTTTTTTGGGTATGGAATTTGAAAGGAAGGATATATAATGTTGAGTTTAATAAATTTTTTTCAATATATGAATAAGGAGAGTTATTGTAGAATTTTCGTTATATTTTTTAATTATAAGGTCTTTATTCAAGGAAATTATAACATAATATATGTATCCATTACATATTAATTATTAAAAATCTATTTTATTATAAGATTTAGAAAGAATTTAGAGAGATCAAATTCCTTAAAATGCAAACCTCTTTTAGAATAAAAATATTAAAAAATTACGTACTACAAATTAAAAATCATGTGGAAGCCTAATAAATATGTAATTAAGATATATATATATATGTGTGTGTGTGTGTGTGTGTGTATATATATATATATATGTGTGTGTGTGTGTGTGTGTGTATATATAGATATATAAATATAATTTTGCATTGTTTAAGTTACATTTTTGAATGTATAAAATGGATTTAATGTCTTCAAAATTTACTTGGTAACTTGGATTTTGTACACTACACAGTTTAAACTTGAACACATCTTTGCTTGATTTCAAACAAAATGACCAAAAAATATACTTAAAAAAAGCCATAATGAGATTACTTAAAATGTTTTTAGTTATAAAAACTTATTTTTTAAATTGCTTTAATAAGTTTTTAATCATTATACAAAATACAAATCATTTAAATTATATTTTTTTTTCTATTAAATAACATATTTATAAATAAAACTTCAATATTAATCAACCCTCCATATTAAAATATCTCCGCATTGAATTTTTTATTAATGGTAATATTTTTTAAATGGTACATATTAATTCGGTATAAAATAATTAAATCAAATACCAATCTCCTTGATTTTTTTACTTTTAATTATTCCTTCTCTTTAAGTATCGAAATATTTTATTATTATCCACTAAAATAATTTTCATTTACTTTCTTTCCATATGTATATGTATGAAGTTGAGATTGAAATAAATTATTCAACATGCATATTTAAAAACATGCTTTGAGTCACGTACCAAAATATTTTTAAAAAGTTATTTAAGTCATGTTTTCATATATTTTTAGAAAGTATAAAAATATAAGTTTTTTTTTTCTTTACTTTCAGTTACTTTATTTCTCTATAATCTTGGTTTAAGATTATGATATTTCATATGAACATTGAAAAATTCTATTTGTGGTTGAGAGTGAGAGTAAAATATGTATATTCATTTTTGTTTTTTTATTATAGCCTAATTTTTTTTATTTAACAAATATATATATTTTTAAAAGGACACTTGTCAAGTTGAGGTTGAGCATGGATGGAATTACACATCTCTCTCATACAGGGTTGTAGAATGTTTTTTTATTTAACAAATATATATATTTTTAAAAGGACACGTGTCAACTTGAGGTTGAACAGGGATGAAATTACACATCTCTTTCGTACTGGGTTGTAGAATGAGCATCTAGATTCAATAATATCTCTCATTTCACTAGGTATCGATAAATATCTTTCAAAATCCTTCTGTTGAAACCCCTTCCAATACATCTTTCTAGTAATAATTATAATAATAAGCCGTATTTTTACTCGATAGCCCATTTCTTTATGAAATACCCCTTTTTACAACCTTAAAACCTATAAACCTTATCATACCCAACATCCCCCCACCCTAATGAATATTATTTGCTAGCATGGTTTTTTTAAGGTATGGAATTTGAAACGAAGAAAATAGAATTTTTAATTTAATAAATGATTTGTTTTTTTTTTAAGTCTTGTGAATATGGATCATCATTATAGAAATCTTGTCAAGGTCTTCTTTATCATTAGTCTCTACTTACTAAACTTATAATATAGTACATACATTTATTGGATATTAAAGAATATTATTAATTTCACTAGATGTTGATACATACGTCTCATAATCCTTTTATTTAATTCTCACTTTCTCATACATCTTTCCAAGAGATAATAATAATTAATTAATTTTCTAATTAATTAAAACTTGTTTTTACTAGAGATCTTTTATTTTTACCATATACACCCTTTTATACTTCTCAACACCTATAAATCACATCATAACTAGCATCCCACCACAACTTATCCACGCCCCTCCCCGCTACCCCAAACTAAATATTTACAATGTATTAACTATATTCTCATAATTTTAAAAAGCCTGTTTATTTATAAATGTGATAAGGTATTGATTAACAAAGTGAAATCCTCTTATTTTTCATTTAAAAATAATATAATAAGCCAATTATACCAATTAAAATCTAAAAAATATATTTTTAATCAAACTTATTAAAATCTAATTAATCAATTCTAGATTCCATATTCTTAGAGAGATAGATAGTTCAAAATTAATTTAGACACAAAAGCCAGAAGTTAGCAATGACACCGATATTGTATTATCATTTAATTAAGATTTTATTTTCTATGTGCCTAAACCTATACTTAGGTAATGTTTCTTGGAATTTGTTTCACTATCGACATTGCCTTCCCTTCCTCAGACTAGGCAGTGGGTTACTCGTCCCATCAAGCCGTGTGGTGAGACACAATTGTTAATTTTTGGTTATGACGTAGTATGGGATCGATTCACTAGCTTACAGAAGCGGACACTCGTGGGGAGGTGGATATTTTCTGACCCGTCTAAGCGGGATATTTAGGACTGGGTGAACAAATCTTGGTCGGCTATTTTGGTTATTCACCTAAAGTGAGTCTATTGATGAATGTCTAGTTCAGTTTCCATTTCCTCCATAACGATGACTCGGAAATAATTCTCAAGATTCCCTGGGTACGTGGTCGTTGTTTCCTTCGGCTCCACCAATGGTACATTGGTTTCAATCCCCTTTTTCATATGCTGCAGAATGACATAGTTTGGGTGAAGCTTCGGACCTTCCCATGGAATTCTGGACTAAGAATGCCTAACGGTGATTCGCAACTCGATTGGATGATTCATATACCTGGAGCCTGGTATTGTGGGTGCTCGAGATAAATGGGTGGCTTGGATTATGGTTGAGGTCAGTTTTGCAGGTGGACTCCAGGAGGACATTGATCTGGAGTGAGGGGTGATTAGATTTCACCAGCAAATTAACCACTGGGGGATCCCTTTCAGATGTTTGTACTGCCACTGCACTGGACATCTTATAAATTGATGCCTGGCTAAACAAATGTTGCGACATCCTAGGCGGGGACACTAGAAAAAGTTTTTGAATGATTCGTTACGACATGATTTGAGATCAACGGGGAATTCCCCCTCAGGTACCTCCTCTCCTATCCCTTCTTCTACTTTACATGATGCTCTATCGTCTCCCCCCTATCTGGTGTATGCCCCCCTATCTCCTCGGACCCTATCATATCTGTCTCATCCCCATGTTGTGTGCACTCTCGAGAGATTGCCAATGAACCTCTCACTATCCCTCACATTATCTCGGACCTCTTTCTGAAGGCCCCTCTGGCCTCCCTAGTGCCCCCTCTCCTTTCCACATCGCCATTGCTGGTGATTTCACCATCCATGCCTCCCCTTGAGTCAACTTCTCCCACCCCACTTGATAGATCAAAGATGGCCTCCTCTCCTCGCAATTCTATGGACAACAATATTGAATTTCTCCTACATAACTCTGATTTGAACCCCAAATCATTGACTATTCATAAAGGAAAGACGCAAGAGTTGTCACCCCTCATTAGCCTTTCCTTTGCCAAGAATATCATCATCAGATAGATTAATAAAAAGGGTAGCCGCCATTTTTGGGGCGGACCCTCCTCCAGACCTCCCCTTTTTCAGGACTCTTCCGGCCTTCATGATGTTCCTATCTCTTCCTCTATTGATCCTCGAGCACTTAGAGCTTAGCTACCCTTTCCTGGTGTCCCATGATGAAGATTCTCTCATATAATATTAGGGGGTTGGGGGATCACTCCAAAAAATTGGATCTACACTAGATGATTTTATTTCTTTGTCTTGTAATCATTTTTATACAAGAAACTTTATCCACTATGGCTCGGGTTATTACATAGTTCCTAGATATCTACCCAGCACGGTATTTTGCTAGGGTGGATGCCACCGGCTACTCTAGGGGCTTATTAGCTATGTGGGATCCACGAAGGCTTGTCTTTCATGCACATTGTCTCTTTTTTGGTATCCTATTGTTAGGTCGTATCTATGGTTATATATGTCATTTTCATCTTCTTAATCTGTATGCCCCATATAAAAATCACTCTGCTTTTTGGAATCGCATACAAAACAACAACATTCTCAACATTGGTGGACTTATACTGGCAGGGGACTTTAATGCCACCTTGATGGAGCAGGAGAGACGGGGTTCATTCTTGGTCGGACCTGCTGGCGGATAGGTTGTTTGGACTTTTTGATGGACATCATATGAGGGATATCTTCCCTATTCTGATTTCTCCTAACTGGAGAAATTGCAGAGTGGGGGATGAGTATATAGGTAAGCGACTTGATAGATTTATCATCAAGGAAGAACTGGTTGAACAGTTGGGGAATTTTAGATCTTGGATACACAAGGCCTATCTCTCTAATCACATGCCTATTATTCTACAATGGAGACTAGAGGACCAGAGAGTAGGCAATCCTTTCGAGTTCAACCGTGTTTGGTTAAAGAACGAGAAATACAACAAGCTTGTTAGATCAACTTGGAACAAGGTACATTTTCTACTAGGGGATACTATGATGGGAAATATGATGGATAGAATTAGACATATCAAATAAAAAACCAAAGTATGGGAACAAAATAGGAAGAAATAGGTGTACATGAACAAATCACAAAAGAGATTGCTAGATTTGGAAAATTGATGGAGTAGAGACATCCGTCGCAGGGAGATTAGGAATATCTCAATATTTTAAAGGATAGAAAAACAAGATCCTCCACATTGGAAGTAACATGGAAGTTAAAGAGTAGGGAAATATGGTTGTGGGAGGGAGACTGCAACACCAAATATTTCCATAAATTTGCAAACCACATAAAGAAGACTAATTCTATTTGGCATATTGAGGATATGATTGGGGATATTAAGTACACTCCGAAAGAGATCCATGTTGAGGTTGTCCATTATTTTGAAAATTTGTACAAACATCGGGAAGGGGTGAGGTTTGAAGACCATATGTGGGTATTGGAGTGATACCCTTAAATGTTTGATGTGGAATCAAATGAGTAACTCTTTTGACCTGCAAGCCCGGGACCTGACAGATGGACGGTGGAGTTCTTCCTACATTTTTTTGATATCATGGGACAACACATACTAGATATTGTGGAGGAATCCAGGACTTCGGGTACGATCTCGAGTGCTATAAACTCTACTTCTGGCACTTATTCCCCAATTGTCTAATCCCACTAAATTTGGTGATTTTCGACCCATCTCACTATGCAATATTTTATACAAGACGATCTCAAAGCTGATAGCAGATAGTATTAAAAAATTATTGTCTTTACACATTTATCGAGAATAATTTGGTTTTTTAAGTGATAGGCTTATTCATGATGCTATCGCTTTGGGTCAGGAAGTTATTCACACCATCCATACAAAGAAAAAAGAGGCTCTGGTCATGAAGATAGATCTCCATAAGTCATATGATTGTGTGGACTGGTCCTATACTCGCCTTTTGTTACATAAGATTGGGCTCCATACTCAAAATGTTGAATGGATCATGGCCTGTATCACTTTTGCACACTTTGTTGTTTTCATCAACGGGTTTCCCTCCCCCTTTTTTTGTGCTAGCAAAGGCCTCAAACAAGGATGCTCTCTCTCACCTCTCATTTTCATTTTGGTTTTGGATAGCCTCAGTTTAAAGATCAAGGAGGCCAAATCACTGGGATTTTTCTAGGGGGTCAATATCATAGGTCAGGCATGCATCACTCATCTGTTTTTTTTTTATGACATCTTGACATTTGGTATTATTTCCAGACCCCAGTGGATTGTCCTTCATCAGATACTTGGCAGATTTGGTGATGCTTCAATGTTGATAACAAATGGTAGTAAATGCACTTTATATCATTCTAATGGGAATATTCAGGAGATTGTATATATTTTTGATCTATTTGATGTTCAGACGGCTCCTATTCGGACGGGCTTTACTTACATTGGCTTTCGGCTCAAGCCCAATTGTTATTCATCGGAGGATTGGATGTGGTTGGTTGAGAAGTATAAGAATAAATTGTGCTCCTAGAAAAATCACTTTCTCACCTTGGGAGGGAGATATATCCTCTCTCTCACTGTTCTACACCAACTTATTGTCTACTGGGCACATTTATACCACATTCCAGTCTCCATTACAAATCGGCTTTGATTTATCACTGCACAGTTCCTCTAAGTTGGGAATAGATCTGGTTTTAAATATCACCTATGAAAATCGGGTGCTCTGACAATTCCAAAGGACTGGGGGGGATGGGGCTTACTAGATCAATGCATATTTGGGAAGGTGTTGCTCATTAAATCTTTGTGGAAAGCAATATGGGGTAGTGGCATCTAGCAAGATGTTTTCAAATATAAGTATTTGAAGGTCCATGACGTAGAACATATTTATAGAGACACATACATCAGTCTCTCTAGAGGATTGTTGATCTAGCAATATTTTCAAAAAGTCTAGGAATGTTGGCATTTTAGGATGGTATGGGGCCTTGAAAATGGCCACAAAATCAATATTGGCTCAGATCCAGTTATGGGGGTTGCCTTCGGAAATATATTGAGCGAGCAGAGATTGTCCATGATACATTGTGGGGGCTCCTTCTACCTATCACAAATTATACACGGGTGGGAGATTGGTTGCCTAGTTTAGAAAAATGTTGTGGAAATGCATTTGGCAGGTAGTTTTGCTATGGAATGGAATACAAACATCAAAAAATTGAAAAGCGTAGGCCTTTGTCTTGATAGAGGGGGTGAAATTTTACATTGGTTTGGGAGGCTGACAAAAGGGGCACCCATTGTGGCTGATACATGGAGGTGGTTGATGGCACTAAAAGAAACCCAGTGGGAAAGGTTGTGGTTTTCCAGAATCTGGAACGGAAGATCCCCACAAAGATTATCCTATTTTCCTGGCTAGTTTGGAGAAATAAGATTCTAACGTGGGATAATGCAGGAAAGAGGGGACATTTGGGGCTGGGTATATGTATTTTTTATATGGAAGGCCCTAAGACATCACAACATATGTTCTTCTGGTGTACATTCTCAATTCAAATCTGGAATTTTTTCGCTAATGCTTTTTAGTCCACTTTCAGGAGGATAAGCAACTTTGAAGAGTTCATGATAGACTAGAGAATTGTCAGAAGAATTACAGGACCCTCCCTCTATTCATCATCTAGGAAATTTGGAGAGCTTGGAATGGGTTCATATTTGAGGGACGAAAATTTGATTATATCTATATGACACACAAAATTCTAACTTGGATGAAGGCCTCCTCCTACAATACTGAGAATGTTGTTGATCGATCCTACAAGATGAGGCCCTTTGTTGATCAGAACCCTGATGGTTTCTTTGATGGTGTTTCCCAACATGGAGACTACGAATGTGGTGTGGTGTTGTGATTGACTGGGGGGATAAATATCATTTATGGTGGCATGGTGGCTCTAGGTCCAACACCACAGCAGAGGCTATGGCTTTATGGGGGTTTCTTTGGTTTTCTACCCATAAGAACATCAACTCTCTGAATATCTATGGAGACTCGAAGTCATTGACTGATGGCATCAAGGGAACTACTAGTTTCTACACCCTCCCCCCTTTTTCTGGGGTGGCTCAAAAGGATCAAGCATATCCTGAGTCTGCTACTCTCATACACCATCTCACATGTATGTCGAGAATATAATTTGATCGTTTAAAGACTCTCCAAGGCTGGCCTGGGCAGATCTTCTGGTATAATGCGCTATAGATACTTGGTTGAAAACAAGGTCCTGGAGGAGGGTTGGCTCAGCCTACCTTAAACATCTCGTCACCCCACAAGTGAGACTCTATGTGGGTTTTGTAGTTATTCTGATGATTTCGGGTTCTTAGCACTTGCATTTTGCTGCATTTTTGAATTACAATACTCATATAATGTTTGACTTGGTGCTGATATGGACATTTTCATATTTTTTGTTCGACAATTTGGTTATTTATATGATATTACTTTGGAACCTTTCTTATCAAACACTATGTTTTGATTGGATGCGTGAAGCTATGGAGTAAGTATATGTACTTTTTTATTATATATAATAGAAGCCATGTTATTTCTTCTTTTAAAAAAAACACAAAAAAACACAAAAAACAAAAAACAAGAAAGCAAAAAGGCAAAAAAAAACGATGATGGACAACTATTCATCTTATAAATACTTAGACTTATTTCTTTGAACTTTGACATTATTTTAGGGAAGATTTGAAAAAAAAATTGAAAGTTAGATAGTGACCACAATAGTGTACTCATTTATTTCACGTTCTATTTTTTAGTTGCATATACCTTTATGTAGGATTTTTCGTTTTGTTTTGAAAAGTGACTATGAAAACATAGTCATTGTCAAAGTAATTTAGAAATTTAAACTAAGATAATTTTTATATCAATATAGTGTTCTAAAGCTTTTAATCAAACTACAATATGTAATGAGTTATGTTAGATTGATTGTCACTTTTAAGTCAAAATTAGCAACTAAATTAAGGAAGCATGAAAAACAACTTTTAATCTAATCACACAAGCTTGGAATGAAATCACATTGACTTGACTTAAGAACACTTTGGACTGGGCATACACTGAGATTTCTCACACAAATTAAATTTCTCTAAACAATCATGTTTGAAATATCAAGCTTTCACTCAAATGCTGGGAAATGAAAATGGTAAAAGGGGATTTCACTTTGAAAGGTTGATTAATACACTAGGGCCTTTTTTGCCAATGGAGGCAAGCATATACTCTGATATTCTTTTAGTCAATCCAATCAATTTTGACCCAATACTAGTTTAGAGGTTTAGAATGCACTATGGCCTTCTCCATCTATGAGAATGAAAATGGGCAGTCACTAATAGTCTTCTACTCGTCCCTTTAGCTAGTATGTTCTCAAACCATCATTATATCCTAAGAAAAGTAGTAGATAAAAAACAAGGAACTATGAGGTTTGATGAATTCAACGCTAAATGGCAGAGTTCTCAAGAGGTTCGGGTCTTCTTCTCTTAGTAAGTTGGTGAATGACACTCCCAATGTCTTGGTTACTTTTTCCATTCAGATGGAACCTTCAAACAAAAACTAATGTAAGATAAATAAGACGTGTAAAAACACTTAAACTTATTAATGGTTGCTATGCAATATAGTGATATGTGGCTTATAATGGATAGTTAACTTATATTGATAATTAGTTGATATAGATACATTAAAATAGCATTGAAATATTTAGAAAATAGGTAATACAACCATGATATAATTAGTAAGTAACACAAATGGTGAAAATAGAATGCTCCTGAACTGCGCCATGGACCCTTGCGTGCTCTCATCTGAAAAGAACCTCGCTATGGAGGACAGGAGGGTTTGGTTTATAGAATACCCAATGGCGCTGCAGTGTTCATGTCCATCGCAGAAGGGTCCAGGGCAAGTCACCTCCATCGACGTGCAACTAAGTCAAATTCTTTAAGCAATAAAATATGTGAGAGGAGGAAAGGGGATATCGACGTTGACAGTGTTAGATCTGCTGGCTAGTTTACCGGATTTGATACTGCAGCCCCTGGAAGGCTGGTGCAAGGAGCCAGGTGGATCACCCTCATTGCAGAAGGGAACAAAAACCCCATATCTGCCATTGATCTAATCGATCTGGCACAAAATAGACATATACGCCAAGATCCATCAGATCTGGAACCTTGGACTGAGAAAACACTGTTGGAATGGCGATGAACTAGGGTTTGTCCAACAAACCATCCTGGCCTACTGTGTATGCATCATGAAGCACCATATGGTGGCTGTAAAGGAGCACGCCCAGGAATGCATCTCTGACCCGAGTCTTCAAAGCTCTAAGGCTGTTGTATGGCAGGAGGAAAACCTGATTGCTGAAGCTAGATCTATGCAAGCCATTATATATGCGGTAAGGGCCAAATCGTATGTTATATACCGTCCCTATTTTCCTGAACTTGTTCAAGATGTTTTTGCAGGGCCAATGCACAGATATGGATCAAGAACCTAGCCATGGAAGGCAGTAAGTGGCTCAAATCCGCTATTGAACCAACAGATCTGGAACTTAGAAGAACCAACATCTTTCACAAAAACCAGATCTGGGGATACATAGCCGTTAGGAGTCCCCTATGCCCTGACTCCCGGGACATAACCATAGAGGAATGCCATCTGTATGGTGATGCTCTAAGGCCTGGGAATGGGATGATCTGGATAGCAGATTGGGGCGAACTCAGTCGAACTCAAGCCCTAGAGAGGCGGATCTTACACAGCTCTTCATTAAAGCACTAGAAGGCAGGCACTACTGCTTGAGGCTATGGATAGGCAGCAACGTCCAGGATCTACGGAATAAAATACAAAACCTACTGGGCATTCCAGAACAGGGGCAAAATCTGATCTACATGGGATGTAGTTTACAAGACAACTACACCCTTCAGGATTACAGCATAACTACAAATTCAACCATCATCATCAACCTCCATCTACGAGGTGGATGCTCTGGAACTAGCTCAAAGAATTCAAACCTCAAGAATGCTCCTTTAAGGATGTTGTAAAGGGAAAAGGGAAAGCGCATGTTAGAAAATTATATATTACGAAGCAATGGAACACATAAAATATTGTAGAAGTATAAACACATAAAACAAGAGAGACATAGATATACGTGGTTCACCTAGTTTGGGCTACATCCACGGAGAAACAACCAGTCCTTCTTTTTTTATATTATCTAGCAAACTAAAGAGATACAACCTACAACAGATTCGTTGTAACACCTTCTTCACTCTTAATCTCCTCTCTCTTCCTCACTCAAAATACAGATATACATAGATGCAATACAATTCCTTCATATATAGTGAGGGGTTGCCTTCTAGGGCAAAAACCCCTAAATTAAACATAACTTCTACCATCAAATCATTTTCCTAATGAACGGCCCAGAATGACTAGAAATTACTAGACTTTTACAAGGCAATTTTACATCTATTTTTAGCTTCGGGGGCGCTGCCCCCGAACCCCTGCCGGGGGATTGCTGGCCCTCAAACCCCCGCAGGGGGGACAAGTCCCCCTCGCCTGGAGGGGTGTACAATCTTCCAGGGGTATACATCTGGCTGAAACCTTTCAATACAAAAGATAATCAGGCTCCACACCCAACAATCTCCCACTTGGAGACTGATTATAACAAATCCACCATTGTTTCATTTGCTAGACAATGACTCCACTTTGGACCTAGCTATTTCTCATCATCTTCATCATACTTGAAGACCAATGGGAATTGAGCAGATTCTCAGTTTCTCCCTGGTTACAACTTTTGTTAACATATCTGCAAGATTCTGGCTAGTGTGTATCTTTTCCAGCTTCAACTGTTCATCTTCCAATGCTGATCGTATGAAATGATACTTGAGTTGTATATGTTTAGTCTTGGAATGAAATGCAGAGTTCTTTGCAAGATGTATGGCACTCTGGCTATCACTGTATAACTTGCCCAACTCCAGCTTTTTACCCAATTCATCTAGAAACCTTTGTAACCAAATAATTTCTTTACTAGCCTCTGTAGCAGCAACATACTCTGCTTCTGTTATTGAAAGTGCAACAACACTTTGGATTTTTGAAAGCCAACTGACAGTTGTTCCACCTACAGTAAATACATATCCTGTAGTTCTCCTCCTGTTATCTTTGTCACCTTCCATATCTGCATCAACATATCCCTATAGAGAAATGTTTGAACCACCAAAGCATAATGATTGATTTGTGGTACCTCTCAAATACCTGAGAATCCACTTCACCGCCATCCAATGTTATTTTCCTGGATTGTTCATGTACCTGCTTACAACTCCCAATGCATGTGCAATATCAGGCCTTGTGCAGACCATTGCATCCATTAAGCTTCCAATTGCTGATGCATATGGAAATTTAGACGTATGAGCCATTTCTTCCTGAGTCTTGGGACACACCTCCTTACTTAATTTGAAATGGCTAGCCAAAGGTATACCAATTGGTTTTGCATTCTGCATATTAAACCTTTTCAACATCTTTTCTATGTACTCACTTTGAGACAATGTTAATTTGCGATTACCAAGGATTTGTTTTGCAGCACCCAAATCCTTCACTGCAAATGAGTTTGCCAATTTCCTTTTGAGCACATTTATTTCCTGCATGTTATAACCTGCAACAAGCATGTCATCTACATACAATAACAATATAATATAGTTGCCATCATTTTGCCTTTTGAGATAAACACAATGGTCGAAGTGACATCTAGTATAACCTTGTTCAGACATAAACCTGTCAAATTTTAGATACCACTGCCATGGAGCCTGTTTTAAGCCATATAAGCTCTTCTTCAACCTGCACACTAGTTTCTCCTTCCCTTTTACCTCATTTCCTTGTGGATGCTGCATATATATCTCTTCCTCCAAATCCCCATGGAGAAAGGTTGTCTTTACATCTAACTGCTCAAGATGCAAATCTTCATCTGCTACTAGACTTAGAATAATTCTGATTGAAGTCATTTTCACAATAGGAGAAAATATCTCATTAAAGTCTATACCCTTTTTCTGTGCAAACCCTTTCACTACAAGTCTACTTTATACCTTTTTCTACCTCCATCTTCTTCCTTCAACTTGTAAACCCATTTATTCTGCAATGTTGTTTTACATGCAGGCAACCTGACTAAGTCCCAAGTCTGGTTATGTGCTAAGGAGTCCATCTCTTCTTTGATGGCTTGCTCCCACTTCTTCCTGTTTTCTACCTGCACTGCTTCTTCATAACATTCTGGTTCACCAGAATCAATCAACAATACATAATATAATGAAGGAGAGTATCTTTCAGGGGGTTTACTTATCTTGGTAGATCTTCTAACACCACTTTCAGGTGTTTGAGGTGCTTTTTTATGTTGTGGTTGTTGTTCTAGCTGTTGATCATTATGATTTTCAAGCATCATCACTTTTCCTGTGATATCGTCAAGCATTGTGTATTCTCTGTTTTCTTTTTCCTGTTTCTTTTCCTGCAACTTATTCTTATACAAGACCTTTTCATTGAATATTACATCTCTGCTCCTAATGATTTTGTGATTTTCATAATAATATAAGAAATAACCAAAATCATTAACACCATATCTAATAAAGGTACATTTCTTTGATTTTGCCTCAAGCTTTGTTCTATTTTCTTTATTAATGTGGAAAAAGGCTTCACAACCAAAAGTCTTCAAAAAGGAGTAGTTTACCTTTTTACATGTCCGTGCATCCTCTGGAATACCACCATCCAAGGAACTTGAAGGCCCTCTATTTATTAGATAAACAACAGTATCTACGGCATCTGCCCAAAATTGTAAAGGCAATCTTGCATGCAATCTCATGCACCTTGCACACTCCATGATTGTCCTATTCATCCTTTCTGACACGCCATTTTCTTGTGGTGTTCCTAGAACTATCTTCTCTCTACGAATTCCATTCTCTGAACAGTACCTATCAAACTCTTTGCTGCAATATTCCCCTCCATTGTCTGATCTGAGACACTTCAACCATTTTCCTATCTCATTTTCAGCTAAAGCTTTCCATTTTTTGAAAGTATCAAATACATCAGATTTATTTCGAATACAGTAAATCCAGGTTTTTCTGGTTGCATCATCAATAAAAGTAACATAATAACGAGAGCCACAAAGAGATGATACCTGAGCAGGTCCCCATAAGTATGTATGCACAAACTCTAATTTTTAGCTCTTCTTTTCTTTCCCAACTCTAAGGAATCTAACTCTCTTCTGTTTTCCATAAACAAAATTCTCATAGAATTTTAAATCAGCATGCTTCAAACATGGCAACAAATTTCTTGAGTGAAGAACCTGCATCCCCTTCTCACTCATGTGCCCAAGCCTATGATGCCACAATGCCGTATCTTTTCATGTAGAGGTTAAAGCATTAATAGAATTAGAAATACCATTGCATAAGTACAATGTACCAACCTTTTCTCCTTTCGCTATTACCAAGGATCCTTTAGTGACCTTCCAGGTTTTATTTGTGAAAGTACTTACGCAACCTTCACCTCCCAACTACCCTGTTGAAATCAGATTTTTCTTTAGATCTAGAACATGCCTTACCTTCTTCAATAGCCACTGATTTCCATTTTGATGTTTTATGAAAACTGTACCCATTCCAATGATTCTACAAGGTTTATCATCACCCAAACGGTCTTGTCCAAAATCTCCTTGAACATAGTCATGTAAATATTTCTTATCAGTTGTGGCATGGAATGGGGCCCCTGAATCTACCACCCAGGAATCAGTAATATTTTCAAAAGAAAGAATCAAAGCATCTTGTAACACCTCACCTGTCACATTTGCTTCATGATTGTTTTCTTGTTGTGCATCTCTTTCTTTTCCCTTCTGAGATCTACAGTCTTTCTTTAGGTGTCCTTTCTTTCCGCATTTCCAATACACTATACCCGATCTGGACTTGGATCTGCCTTTCCTTGATTTACTATGATATCCTGATCTCTTTCCTCTTTCCATTTTTCTTCCCCTAGACTCTGCACTCAAAGCATTACCTGATGTCTCACTAGAGCTTTTTCGTCGCATTTCCTCGCTAAGGATAGCACCGAAAACATCATCAAACTTTAAAGTACTAGATCCAGAAACAGAGTTACTAATGGCCATTACTAAACCATTCCAACTTTCTAGCAATGAGCTTAAGAAGAACAGAGCTCTAACTTCATCATCAAAGTTTACCCCTACAAAACTTAACTGACTTGTAATTGTATTAAAATCATTTAAATGATCAGCAACAGATCCACCCTCTAACATCTTCATATTAAATAAACGCTTCATAGGAAATACCTTATTTGACACCAAGGGTTTTTCATATAGTTTGAATAATGCCGACATTAAACCTTGTGTTGTCATTTCCTCTGAAATATTAAACGCTACCGACGCCGCTAGGCACAGCCGTATTGTTCCAAGTGCCTTTCTGTCGAGAATATCCCATTTTGTGTCTATCATACTCATCGACTTCTTTGACTTTCCACTCAATGGTAGTTACAGATCTCTTTGATACATATAATCTTCCATCTACATCTTCCACAATTGGTAGTTTTGGCCGTTAAATTTTTTTACCCTAAACCTATCATCTTCCGCCATTGCTCCCACTCGAACCAGGAACCCTTCTCTCCTGCGAGTTTATCAGCCAAATAGACCTTCGGCTCTGATACCAGTTGTTAGAAAATTATATATTACGAAGCAATGGAACACATAAAATATTGCAGAAATAGAAACACAGAAAATGCATAAAACAAGTGAGGCACAGATATATGTGGTTCACCCAGTTTGGGCTACATCAACAGAGAAACAGTCAGTCCTTCTTTTTTTATATTATCTATCAAACTAAAGAGATACAACCTACAGCAGGTCCGCTATAACACCCTCTTCGCTCTCAATCTCCTCTCTCTTCCTCACTCAGAATATAGATATACATAGATGCAATACAATTCCCTCATATATAGTGAGGGGTTGCCTTCTAAGGCAAAAAACCCTAAATTAAACATAACATATGCCGTCAGATCATCCGCCTAATGAATGGCCCAGATTGACTGGAAATTACTAAACTTTTACAAGGCAATTTTACATCTATTTTAGCTTCGGGGGCGCTACCCCTGAACCCCCGTTGGGGGACCGCTGGCCCCCGAACCCCCTAGCCGAGGGGGATTAGCCCCCCCACACCCCCCGCGTGGAGGGGTGTACAGTCTTCTAGGGGTATACATCCGGCTAAAACCTTCGAATACAGAAGATAATCAGGCTCCACACCCAACAGCGCAATCCAATCTAGTAACAACTCCTATACTTCCCGGGCCTTACATAGTTGAACAAAAAACTGAGAATCCTGCTCTCACCATTACAATACTTAAGGTAAATGATATGTACTCTTATCTATATTCCCACTCAGTTATATGTAGATTCAATGGGTATTGGCCCAGATCAAGCAATCTGTACCACTATATCCACACTGTCTGGACACCAAACTGTGAGATTTACTTATACCCAAAAGGCTTTTTTATAGTAAGATTTAACACAGAACAGGAAAAGGAATACATCCTTAATAAGGGGCCATGGTTCTGGGGCAGCGCAAGGCTCTACATAACTCCATGGTTTCCAGATTTCGACGCCAATACAATGGTGGTATCAAAGATGCCACTTTGGGTCAGGCTGCACAACCTCCCATTACACTTCTAGCACCACAAGGTTTTAATCGCTATAGGGAACACCTTGGGGAAATTTTTAAACACTGATGAAGATAGATTTACAAAGGGAATATTTACCTTCGCAAGAAAATGTTTCGAAGTAGATCTCAACCAGGGACTACCAGAAAGTATAATACTGAACTTCAATAATACTCAGTGGACACAATCCTTGGATTATGAAAACACAGCATTTTGATGTCGAGGATGCTTACAAACAAGCCAACTTCTTAGTGCTTGTTCATAGGAAAGGAACATCCCTAATCGAAACAAGCAGCAATAGAGGAAACCCAAAGGATGGAAAAACACAGAACCATTGGAGGAAGAAGAAGACACAACAGACAAAACATAATTTAAAGCAGAAAAGGATGAACAAAAAGACCAGCCCAACACACAAACGCAAGAGGAAGCCCCCAGCAACCCAATGCAAAGCCAAGACTCCCAGACAACAGGAAAGGAAATATCGGGCAATAAGAGAACTCATGGATCAGAGGGATTTGAATAGGACAAGGACTCTCCCATAACTATAACGGAAAATCAGCTCTCCATTGTAACCACAACTCTGGGGGATGGCGAAAGGTGGAGAAAAAGAAAGGGATAAAAGAATAGCTTTACATTCTTTATTTTTTATTTTATTTTTTTAATTTCTATGAAAACAGGAACAATATCTTTGCGTATGCTTTTAGCATCTACACACCATTTTTTACTGACACTCACAGAGATGGCCAAGGGCCAACAATGCATATGCTGAAAAGCATCTACTACGTGTAATTTTTCAAATATAATGAAAGATTATGATTTTTCCAGGGGAAAAATAATTAGTAATACTTATGAACAAGGGTTTTTAAAATTAGCTTTAAAGCTTAACTACATAATGACCAAGGAACTAGTTTCATACCCAGTTTTAAACGTGAATGTACAAGATGCAAACATAGCATATAAACATGAAAGATGTGATAATAAATAGCATGAAAAGGCAAATATTTATCAAGTTAACAGACAACAATAAAAGAGTGTATTAGCTTGAGTGGTGGGGGCTCTTCTACTACTCAAAAAGTACATGTAACTTAAAGTCAGAGGCTAAAACTTCAAAAACACTCCATAAATTGATAAAAATGACTAAGAACATGTATGCAATCCAAATCGAAAATCTCAAGTAAAAACATGAATACTCAAAATAATAAGACATCTTGGCAAGCTAAGTTTTCTTGCCTTTATAGGCAAAAATTCAACAACATACCCAAAAATATTGTTCTAATTTAATTACATCTTATTCTAGGAAGAGATATGATCCAATTGACATTGTTGGCCACTCAAATTATGGATTTAATCTCTAAAACTCGGATCTGAGGGAATTTAGTGATTCTTGTTGTGTTTTAGCTACTAGAGTGCTCGCATTGATTGGGGATCTTGGAGTTATTTTAGGAGTGAGTAGGAGACTAGACATATCGGGATACTCACAATCAAAACCCATGTTCTAGATTGTATCTAGCCCGCCTACAAATATAGCAATGAAAGAATATTTATGGAATCTACTAAAATCTACAATTTTCTCTTGCAATGCAATTAATTGCACTAAGAGGTGCTCTACAACCCAATATTGGGGAGATGTGTAGGCATTAAGCGTAATGTAAGAAAGATTGTATGTCAATATTTTTTAAATGTTTCCTCTATTATAAATAACTTAAAAAAACAAAAAAACAAAAAAAATTAATGTCGGTTTCAACATCAAAAGTAAATGTATAAATAAATATAAACCATACAATCAATCTTTGAATCACTCAATCAGTGAATTTTTTGTGGACACAAATAAGTGGGAGTAGGAGGAGGTGAAAAGCAGTTGCACAACCTCAATACTACACATAGGAAAACAAACTAAGGTAAGTGAAAAACTTTGAAAGCCTTCAATCATTTATTTTTGCTCACTTTATCAATTTATTTTTGTTCACTTTAGATGAATTTAGAGTTAGATATGAATATTTTTCAATAAACCATGCAAATGCTTACTGGAATCAATTTCCAGTTTAAAACATTCAAGCGCCAAATTCCATTTAATAGCTCCATCAAATTTAATAAATCCATTTACTAGCTTTGTAATTTGACCAAGATTAAATCTTTAGGGGATAAAAACCAGTGAAAGATGACATTAACACTATGTATCGATATTCAATTATGTTATGTTCATATTTAGAATCGGTCTCAAGAAACATCATAGAGTGAAACTTGTCATCACTAGCAATACTTAGTAGATGACAATCCATGAACTTGAAATCATCGAGAAAACATACGTGGTTAAGGTGATCTATGATACAATTGATATACTATATGATTAGAGTTGAATGATCTTGCTTACAGATAGAATTCATGTGATTAGTGTAGTAACTAGAGCTCCTACTAGAGATAGAGTGTTAAGAGCATAAGAGTTTTTATAAGTCTACTAATGGATATGATAGTTGTATGTCTTGAAAGTGCATTACAACTATATAGATCATAATGGGAATGATAACAAGCTCTTACCTTAACTAACACATTAACTAATTGGACTCACTTTCTTAGATGTGTTTCTTTAAGCCTGCTTGCACATTTTATGGCACATATGTTTTTTGAGTTCGAACCTTATAGAGCATTGTGAAATCCATACAAATATGCATTAATCACTTTGATCTAGGACCGATGTAGTTCTGCAGACATATTATTATGAGATTAGTTGAGCTAGAGTTGGTCTAGTGTGTAAAATCAGTCCCAAGAAACATCACGGAGTGAAACTTGTCATCACCATAGTATGTATATACCACATATATTTTAGTTCAATTATCACACCATTAACACAAATCATGAACAATAATGATACATTGGATGTCAATGCTTAAAACAACAGGTAAATGGTCTTATTGTGCTACGGTTTGGAAAACTAACCCTAGTGTTCAAGAATCTAAAGGTTTGTTTAGTTATATCAAAGAATTTTAACCATATATTTGCCTCAATGTCATCCTAGAACTATCTTACCTAAAAGTAATGAAGAGTAAGTAGATAAAAATAGTTTGATTATAAAGCCCTTATGCATGAAGTCAAGGAAAAGTGCAAGATCAATTATGTACCTACAACATTAACAACATCACAAAAATGAATGGAAGTGTTATAGTTTTTTTTTATTTTTACATCATTTAGGTTTAGATATGAAATTTTGTCAATAAACCATACAAACACTCATTAGAATCAATTTCCAGTTTAAAACATTCAACTGTCGAATTCCATTTAATAGCTCCATCGAATTTAATAGATCCATTTAATAGCTTTAACTCGTATTTATATATTCAAACGATTGTGGAACATCTACAAATTTTGAACAATTTTTTTTCCATTGTCCTATATTTAAATAGTTTCAATATCAAAATTATACAAGGGGTTCTTTGTGGCCTGTTCATACAGTGCAATCGTAATTTGTTCCTTTCCCATTTTTATTTTGTTTCCATAACTTATATACATGTATATGTGACCTAGAAACCATAGTTCATAATCATGTCAACATGGAATTAATTGTTAGTTTAAAATATTCAAGCACTGAATTCCATTTAGTAGTTCATTGAATTTAATAGTTTCATTTAATAGCTTTAACTATTATTCAAATATTCCCCGGATGCGGGTGGTAGGTGAGCATTCAAGATGGATACAACACCGGCCTAGCAAGTGGTCGCATCACATGGTAATTCGTTCCTTCTCCTGTGGGAATTTAAGGCAGAACTCTGCCCCTTAGCTGCCACAATTAATCCACTATGCGGATCGAGACTTCCCCTGCAAGCATAAAATCATGGAGCCAAGCCCTCTTCACTCATCCATTCTACCTCTGAACTACTCTTGCCACCCTGCCATTGCAGAGCCAAGCTCACGAACCACAACAGGAAGGCGTTGCAGACTACTCTGTTGCATTGACCTAGGCAATGGTTATCACTTCTACCAGTCTATACGCTGCACCCTACAAATTGAGGCCTTGGCCCTTGCCTTTGCCTCAAACTTGACATCCCCTGTTCTTTTCAGTATTACCTCAGCTACTCTCGCCCCACTTCCTACCACTTTGGCTCCCTTCTCGTTGGGGCATCCCACTCAGAGCAATATGCGTCGTCATCATCGTATGAGATGCAGGTGTGGTGGTAGCCGCGGTATCACCATCCGCCCCTCTTCGCTGCCCCCACCACTTCATCTTCCCCGTCATCCTCCCCGCCCTCCAGTCCTTCCTCTTCCCGCTTCCATGGCAGATATTTGGATACGTGTAATGGAAGAGCATGAACTTGCCCCTGTGAGGCTCGTCGAACTAATGGAGCCACCCAGTCAACCAATCTTACTGCTACAACCCAATACGCTCAATTTCATTTTTCTTTCTCCATGGACCGACCGGTTGTCATTGCCACCATCTAAGTGGATTTTAGGGAGGAAGCTCGCTCATGCATTGCTCCAACCTACAGCCCTTCTAAGAACTAGGTTCCTCAGCTGCACGAAAATGTTCAAAGGGAGCCGAGCTCAAGCCATTCGCAGAAAGCTAAGGATTATTCGTCCATAAGCGATTCAAATACGTTGGGTGGCAATGTCACCAGCAAAGCCAAAGACGTTCAGGTTGATGACAGAGAGCCACAACATACCATGGGTGGTAAGCAGGTAGAGGATATAGATTCAGAAGACTATGGGTGTCCGATCGTGGAAGAGAAGCCACCATCCTAAGACACCTAGCATTTGCATGCCACAGGTCACGTGTCAAGCTCCATCTTCTAAGTTTTTTGCTTTTTTCTTATCTTTTACAGTGGTTAATTTTGGCAGTCAATTTTGAATTTTACCATGGCAGTAAATTTTGATTTCTGGAATTGTAGCCCCTGCAAGGGCAGAAGGTACCCATCTTTCTCTCAATTTCGAACTGGTTTCCCCTCCAGGGGCAGTCTTGATTTTAAGTCTTGTTGTTTAAAATGGTCATATGGCTTACCTAGACCCGCAGAGGCTAGGGCCTCACTGTACATTATATTTCCATTAATAGATTTAGTTTTACATTTAACAAAAAAAAAAAAACTATTATTCAAATATTCAAACAATTTTGGAACACCTACAAATTTTGTATAGTTGTTTTTTCCACTATATAGAAGAATAAAGAATGATAGTTGATGAGCACTTATGATAATCTTAATCTTATACTTTTTAGTGCCATTGCCTAATTGATTTCCTAGACAAATGTTTTGCTGTTTCTTTTTTATTTTGCCAAACAATTTCAATTTTACATTAAAAAAATATTGGAGGGAAACTGCACTTGATAGCATAATAAACTATTATATTAATAGTATATAAAATAACATTAATATTAAATATTATATTATATTAGCTGTATTAATATTCATATTAATATTACAACTTTCACTGCCATATTATGCATTACAACTTTCATTATCATTTTAGTCTCCACTTTATGGTACATGTATTATATGATTTCCACTACATCACAACCTACCCATTAAGATTTTTATTAACTATGGAGGAAGATTAAGTAAATATTTTGCACAAGATAAAATAAGTTGGATTTAGAAATCCAACAAAGCCTCAAAATCGAATAAAAATTATTGAAATTTTCATTAAGTTTAAAAAATGCATTGATTTCAATGTAGATGTTAATATCTAATGTTATCTAATTAATTGCACTAGATGGATTTATTTCAATGTACATGTTAATATCTAATGTTATCTAATTGATTACACTAAATGCATTGATTTCAGTGTAGACATCAATTTATAATGTTATTTGATAGATTGCACTAAATGCATTGATTTCAGTATGATGTTGATTTCTAATTCTTTTAGATTGTTTTCTCTAAATGCATTGATTTTGTGTATATATTAATTCCTGATCTGATGTAACTAGATGGATGATGTGAATTACTTTAAAAGTAATTTTATTATTAGAGAACAATGATTTCAGTGCATCTCAAAAAAGTAATTATTCGTGATGTGCATTGATTTTTGTGTTACAGTAATTCACGCTACCATGTCCTCTCATAATAATGAGATGGATAATGTGCATGTTGAGGATATAAGAAGAAAAATATGTGAACATTTTAGGCAACAACAACATATAGAAAAATTATAAGAAATGTTTCAAAACAAAGAGAAGATCAAAGAAAAAAGAAAAGTGAAGAACAAAGAGAAAATTGTACATTATATCAAAGAGAATATTGAAGAACATATCGATGAAGAAAGGCACAACAAATGAGAGTTGAAGAGCATGAAGAACATAGGATAAAGGGAAATGAATACGTAAGAGAAAATTGGCATAGAAAGGCACTATAAATGACCATTAAAGAGCATGAAGAACAAAGTATAAGAAAAATGAACAAATAAAGACAAGTCAACAAAGAAAGGAACTAGAAATGACAGTTAAAGAGTATGAAGAATAGATGACAAATAACAATGAATAATTAAGAGCATGTTGACATATAAAGTCACTAGAAATGGTATTTGAAGAGAATGAAGAATAGAGGATAATTTAAGAAAAATGAACAAATAAGAACATGTCAACAAAGAAAGACATTAGAAATGACAAATGCAGAACAACAAGAAAAGAGAAGAGCGCGTCAAAGACAATATCAAAGAGCATATTGACAAAGAAGGGAACATCAAAGAATAGAAGAAAATGCACAACAAAGAGAAAATCAACAAAAAATCCAAAGGAAATGATAGTTGAAAGCATGAAGAATAGAGGATAAAGAAAAATGAACAAACAAGAGCATGTCAGTAGAGAAAGACACTAGAAATGACAATTGCACAAGAAAAATAAGAGAGATGTGTACCTAAAATATAATCTCAAAAAGCATTTCGACAAAGAAGGGCACAACAAAGAGGAAATCAACAAAAAAAAGCCACAGGAAATGACAATTAAAAAGCATGAAGAATACAGAAAATGAAAAAATGAACAACAAAGAGCATATCGACAAAGAAAACATTATCTAACCAACTCAAACATGGTAGAAGATGTAGAAGAAAATACCATGAAAAAAATATGTTTAAAATATATGTATGGCCAAGATCAACCAAAAACTCTCATTGATATGTATATTTCACATTTAAAATTTTGTGATAGGATTGAGTGATTGGCTAAAGTTCAAATGTGTCATGTGTGTGAAGAGTCATAAGTTGGAATTCAAGTACTTAAGACAAATACAGGTCCAATGTGCATGATATACATAAAAGAGAAAGAAGTCATCATAGATTTTCAGTTGATAACCATATGAATCCAAGAGAACAATCTAAAGTTCTTGTAGCACTCACATAAGTTAAAGAGGTGTTGATAGCATGTTCAAGTCCAATTTTGCAGGTTATGTACTCAATATGTGGAAAATACAAATATAGAGGACATCCCATTATTTTTCCATGAGAGGTTACCAATTTTTCTATGAAATTACCCCCACATATTAAGGACTTGGATTTGATCATTGTTGTGCAAAAGGATCAAGTTATGAATTTACTAACAAAAAAATTTATATTGTGTTCAATGTATTATAAGGTTGAGAATGATTCATATTATCGTGTAGTTCAGGTTGATAACTATGCATTTCAAGAATTGCCTGAAATTGCAACAAATGTATCACATATGATTAATGTTGTTACTTTTCCAGAGATAGATAATGACACTAAATTTGCAATGTTGAGAGAGGTTCCAAGGATTGATGATGATTAGATGGCTTACAAACATATTTTTTACATAAAATCTTCCAAATGCTTGACAAGAGATCGATATTATTTGAGATTTGGTAAATAAACCTATTACAGAGGAACAACCTAATGTAGAGGAAGTGCTTAGTTGGCCTAGCATTGGCTCATCTCCAATAAATGAGTATAAATTTGTGGGATCATTTGATATGGAATTTACATCATTGTTCCCAAAAGATGAAGTAGATTGGTTGCAAGTGTGAGAGAGAAATTTCCATGTTCATGAGTATGCAAAACATCTTCTTTGATATCATGATAATAGGTTTGGAAGGCTCCTACAATTTAGATACTTTTTATTCATCATCAAGAGATAGCATGCTCAAGCTTCGTCTGTAATATTTGTAAACAAGAATATGACAAATCTACCAACAAAAATGGAGGAGTTATGAGAACATTTGCAAAATATTCCAGATTCACGACTTGGAGAAAGATCAATATGATCTACAACTATACTAAGAGGCACATGTGCATATTGGAATAAGTGTTGTGCTAAGTTATTTCACTTGGCTCAACAAATTGGTTGTCCTACAATTTTCTTTACATTAAGTGTAACATATATGCAATGGTCAGATTTACATAAATTAATGTTAGGTACATGTCCTCCATATCTATGGGAAGCAAGAAAATGGAGACATAAAAATTTAATTGATAATACTCATATTGTAGCACATTATATGCACTTGAGGCATAGAATGTTTGGAGATGAAATTTTCGAACATTTTCATCAAGATACAAATTATTGGTGCCATTATGAGTGGTAACATTGTGGATCTCCACATGTGCATGGACTTCTATGGTTAAAAAAACCTCCTTCGCATGGACACATTGAACTGGGAAGACCCTACGTAAGTTATATTTACAAAAGAATATTTTAATGATTGTGTACATGCAATGAATCCACGTGATCAACATCAAAGAAATATTTTGGTTAGACACAATATTGATGTTCATCCTTGCTTAAAGGACATGAAAAACTTCTTAATTATGTTGAGTTTCACATCCCCTATAATGGGATATCATACCTTCGAAAGAAGGCAAGAATATTGGTATGTCGAAATAAGGCACCATGGGATCTATGTGATGAGTCAAAACTTTATGTTCATGAGAATGAAGAAAATAAGTATGAACCAAGAGAAAATGATGATAGATTGAATACCTACAATCGTGAAACTTTGATTTTGTGGAGGGCTAACATAGATTGGAAACATGTTCTTTCAAAGTTTATCATCCTTAATTACATAACAAAATGTGTAGAAAAATATGAAAAAGGATTAGAAAAATTCCATGATATGTTGACGTGTGCCTCCTCTATTCAAAATCCAAATGAAGGTTGCACGTGCATACAGGAAATTGTTGTGTGAAACCATTGTTGACAAGGATATAGGTGCACAAGAGACATGTCATTTTCTTCTAGAGATCCCTCTTTTTGAATGTGGCTATTGATTTGTGGTTATGAATGTTGGTATGAAATTTTTCAAACAAGTGCAAGTTGACACATACAATGCCAGCAATGATAATTCTCTTATTGATGCATATACCAAGTGACCTGCCCATATTGAGAACCTTGCATTGATATATGTCGTAAAATCATGGTCATATGACAAATGTGAATGTGAGGATGAATGGTTATGATGAAAGAATGTAGCTATTGTATGTGTGTTTCCTCAATTTAACTTAGATCCCAATCGAGAAGATGACAAGTTTGTAGAATTTTGTTGGCTTGATTTGGTATTATACAAGACCTTTTGTTATTTCCATAGATATATAAGTTGAGAAGCTTATGAGATAATGCATAGTTGGGAAAACGTTTGATACAAACCATGATATGTTGATAGAAACCCACTACCTCCAATTCATTCAATTGAATCTAATGGAGAAGAATAAATTTGGAGTCCACCTCCATATTCTAGGTTGAATGAGTGGGAGATAATTTATGCATTGTATTAGAATAAATATGTAAATTACTGATCTGAAATGGGGCACTAAAGGCTTCTTGTAAACTTACAAGAACCTCTCCCACTCCAAAGCTTATATATTCCCAAGATCTAGGCTTATATTGACAATTTTTGGAATTAAAAGAATTGGAAATGGGTGTATGATTGTGTTTGCCTTTAACTGACCAAATGCCTTAAGTTTATTTGCTTAAACTGATATGCAACATATAACAGTGAAACGGTGCAGCAAATAAACATCATACACATAACAGCAATATAATTAGGAGTCCACCCAAACCTCTTGGACTACGTCTCTGTGAGCTTTAGTCAACTCAACTAGGCTCTTTGGGATTATGGCTTAATTCTTTTACAAGTTCCACACTCAACTCCATTACGACTAAACCATTGGGCTTAGAATACCATTTTTATCCCTGGTCATTTGGTTCTCTAGCTCTCGGCTCTTGGCTCTGGCTCTCGGCTCTAGCTCTGGATCTGACTCTGGCTCTCAACTCTGGCTTTGGCTTTGGCTCTGGCTCTCGGCTCTCAGCTCCTGGCACTCACCTCTGGCTCTCAGCTATGGCTTTGGCTCTGGCTCTGGCTCTTGGCTCTGGCTCTGGCTCTGGCTCTGTCTCTCAGCTCTGGCTCTTTTCTCAACTATGAGCTCCCTGAAGGGAAAACTAGCTTCTCTGATGCTACATTGTTGTGAGCCCCCCTGTAAGAGTCATACTCTTTGGCTTTTGAGGAATCCTCCGTCTCTACGACTTCCTATCCATTTCTCTGTGTGTAATCATTCCTCTACCTCTGCATTTCTTCGATTGGCCCTTTGACTCTCTGGCTTTGTGGCTCTGCAACTGGCCATCTAGCACACTGGCTTCGTGGCTCTGCGTATTACATAACACATCATTGTTACAAAAACGCTTGCTCATAGCGTGGCACATGTGTGATGGTTGTTTCCCATGGGAATGACACAATCAGTGATTCTTCTGCCTACATTCCGAAGATGGCATCATAACAGAAACACACAGGAAATGCATGAAAACACATCATGGGCTTTAAGTCCGGACTTCAAATGGCCTTCAATCGCATCTATATCTCTCTCGAGTCTATCCTGTCATCGCAAATCGCAATCGCACAGGCGTATGGCCAAAAAACCCAATTACACGGAAATACAAAGAAATCGTGTAAATTCGGATTGCAAATTATATGAAATCGCGCTTATAATCTCATCAAGTCTGCCTTTGGGTTCAATATCGCAATCACACGGGTGTAAGGCCAAGAAACCCAATACACGGGAAAATACAAAGAAATCCCATAAATCTGGATTTCAAATGATATGAAATCGTGCTTATAAACCTATCGGGTCCACGCCCTGATCACAAATCACAATCGCATATGTCAATGGCCCTTTATATTTGGGATCCACCGATCGCCGATATCGGCACATCGCATATCACTATCGGCCCCATCGCATCAGCATATCGCTATCATCCCCCTCGCATCAGCGCTATCGCTGATCGGCGCCATCGCATATCATAATTGCAACGGCCCGAGGCCTATACAACATCCCATGGACTGCTCTGATGTGATATATATATCTTCGATTGCCGATCCGCTTCGTCGCAATTGCTCTATCGGCTCGCCCAGGTTCCAATATCGCATGGCAGCCTACCTCCGATGTGATACGTCGGAGATCGCAATCGGGGATTCTTAAGGCCCATTGCTTCACCCTTTATCATTGTGATGTGATTCCTTTAAGGAGCCCTTAAGTCCCATTTATAATAAATTGCCTCCTTTTCTAAGGACAATGCGCAAACTTCTTTTTACAATAACTTCTTCATCCGAAGTCCATTTTAGCCCATTCAAATTTCAGATTCATAATGAAGAGATCTATGCAATGAGACTATTCCCAAGAGCATCCTTTCACTTTCATTTTCCTCTATGAGGAATATTTTTAGACTTAGAAGTCTATTACTAGATCCATTTTGGATCAATTACAATGAGTTATAGATGTTAGTACATAGAGATCATGATCGTGCACCTAATTGGAACTCACATTTTATTGATGAAGTCACTTCTAATCATGTTATTCATTTCTTATCCGAAAATCGAAAGTTGAATTCCATCTGCACTAACTAACATGAAAATTGTTATTCCTTTAAAACTTTGGGAAGTAAGCAAATAATAACATTTTATATTATTCTTGGTCCTTATATATCATGGGTTGATCCAATGCATATGATAATATAACAAACTATAGGTACAAGAAAGTCTTGTTTTATTGGAGCTATTAAAAATACCCTTTAAATTGGGTCCTTTCCTAAGAACATTTTGTTACTTATTTTAGTTCCTACAGGGCTTGCAGATTTCAGCATATCTACAAGAACAATTCATTTTGCATTTCAACTTCCTATAAAATACATATCACCTGAAAGGCCCATGTTTAATTAACTTATAGGAAGAGATGAGGCATGTGAAATATATCTTGATATATGAAATGAGATTCATTAGAACAAATCTATTAAAAGACATTGATTTGAGACTTCGACAAACTTTCCTAGAAAATGTTGAAGTTCATTTTTGTGGGACGTTGATTATATTGGTCGATGATTTGGGATAGTTGTCTCCTATTCTGCGAAAACCTATATATGTATGTGAAGTTCATGCAAAAGAATTATGAAACTCATTCACAATGGTTGTGACCCTTGATACCATGTTTCAACAATATGGACAAAGAAATCAACAAAGATATTTTTGTCATTTGTCAATGAATGTAAGGGATGCAATACCAACTATGGAAGATGAGAAATCACTTATGACTCGTATAAATATATGCTTGTATCCTTCTACAAAAGATTCCTTTGATAAGGAAATATATTTATTTGCAACAAATTATGGTGTACAAAATCATAAGAAGCTTTATTTAAGAAGCATAAATTATCTCATCGTAGCCAATGTCACTGCAAAAAAAAATAGCTACATGGAAATAGATAAGGAAGAAATGAAAATTGAGTTACTTATTGTAGTTGGAACTCGAGTGATGCTTACATCAAAAATATGGACCAATTCAAGGCTCGTAAATGGCACTCTTGGAATTGTATAAAACGTTGTGTCTAAATCCTGAATTTCACCCTTACAACCACACACATATGTTTTAGTAAGATTTAATAATTATATGGGAGTACAATGGGATGAATCATCCCTTCAAACAATTCCAATTACACCTATTGGGAGAGGTAATAGAAAATAGATTCCTTTGAAACTCACTTGGGGATTACCAATCCAGAAGTCGCAAGGATTGACTTTGGACAAAGCTACTATTAATACTGGGAAGCACGAGAGACATGGTATGATGTTTACTACAATATATTGAGTTAAATATATGAATGATCTACAATTTCACCCTCCCTTTTCATATGATCGATATGAAAAGATGGAAAATGCAACAGGTGTGGTTGTAAGAAGAGAAGAAGAAGAGAGATTGAGACCAAGAACAATGTAAATTATTTTCTAATTGACTATATTTTTATTATTTGCATTTTCCATCACTCAACATTATAAATTTATAGTCAACATTTTTACCAAATTTATGGATTTCATCTTATATGTTTTCAATATATTTAAAATGAGCACATTAATTATATGTTCAACTTATTTTTTGTCACCTTGTTTGTCACTAAGCGCAACTGAAACTAACATAAAATCATCTTAACCCTGAATCTGTCAACCACCGATAGGGATCAAATCCCTCAAGGTGCAAACCTTTCCTCAAGTTTTGCAGTAAAAAAAGAGGTTTTCACCTCAAGATATTTGATCCCTCTCGACCCTTGATAGATCTAGGGTTAAGATGGAAAGTCATTACATAAAAGAACCTTAGGAAAGTGTTTATATAGGAAAAATATGGAAGAATATCATCATAAATGACAAAAAGAGGTCTTTCTTGAGATAAAGAAGTCAAAAACCATAGAAAAAAATTATCAAAAAGAGGATTGACATCCCCCCAGATTGAAGGTGAAGTATATCCTCATAATTATTCCAAAATTTTCCATGAGCTACACCGCATTTTTTTTGTTGCCTATAACAGAAGGTCAACATTGTCTTTGGGAAATTGTGATGATTATCCCTCTATCTTTGGCTTCTTCATGGCTAGCTTCACTCTCAAATTCTTTTTTTCAGCCTTAAGTGCCTTTTTCATTCATACCATTTATATGTTTGTGTTCAAATGATGTTGTTTTCTTCTTGCAACCTCTAGCTTTCCTCCTAAATGCATTGATTTCATTTTATCAATTAGAGGTTGTGCTTGGTTAGAAAATCATTTTGTGACTTCAAGAGTCTCTTTAATACTTGCAATTCCTATACAATATTTTTCAACTTCTTGATTGTCCTCTTCTTCTTCTCAAGGGCTTTTTCTTAAGGAGATATAACTTCCTTTGGTGAAGGCACACAAAGTGTTTTGACTTGTTTTGAGGATTGATTTCTTATAATTTCACTTATTTCCTCTTTTGTATCTTTGCTCTCATCTGCTTGACCAACAAAGGTATATTCCTCATGCAACTTTCCTCTCTTGACAACCTTGTGTTCTTGTTTTTTCAGCCTCCAGAGGTTTTATATAGTCATAAGGAATGTGTTGGTCCTTTCCAATGCTATCATTATCTTATATTTCATTGAAAGGAGGATTTTGGGTTTCTTTGTTTCTTTTCCTTTTGAGGAAGTTTAGTTGCCTCTTCTTCTCTACCCGCATGTTTATTCATAGATCTATTCAATCTCCTAGGTATTGATTCTTTTGTTGGTGTTTCTTCTTCATACACGTGTTATGTCTCTTCGTCTTGATCCTCAACTTCCACTTGATGTGTATCTTCTTCCCTATAGTCTCCTTTTCTTCTAATGTCACAAAATGATTTCTTTTAAGAAAAATTTCCCAAGTCTCTTGGGCTTTGGCAAGTTCCCACTCTATGATCATCTTTACCAAGCCATGAAGATATATGTGTTTGTCACTATCTAGAGATTTTTGCACTATCTTGGATATTTTAATGAGACTTTTGAGTAAATGATATGGAAAATTCAAAGTCCTTTCTCCTCTCAAATGTTGCAATATTTGAATATGATAAATGTAGATAAGGCTGAGAGATTGGATGATGCACTTCGTTTAAGAACTCAATTTGACACCATTGTATGTCATCATATCCAAAGGGAGTGTAACCAGATTTCTGACCAGCTATCCAAGGAGGTTGTGGTCTGGCCTAGGGGTACATGGTTGATTCAGGAGCAGCAAGATATGGAACACTACCAGTACTACCATTGTCCATATATTGACATGAGAGAATAGGGGTCGTGAGGGCCTGTTTTACTTGATTATTTTGATCTTCACTTGTATATATTCTCACTAAGCACTATAATTTCTATATTATATTTTGACATGTAATTATGCACCTACTATCAGCACTCCCTATGGGGGTTTTTTGTACTTTGTATAACTGAAGGGTGAGTCACCCCATCCTATAGCGTATGCTTCTTCAAGCATCTACAACATGTAATTTTCAAATTAATTGAAATTAAAATTTTTCCTCTGGGGAAAAAAGATAAAGGTAGATAAGGCTAAATATATCATCACATGTTATATACCTTTGTATTATCAAAATAAATTCATCCCATGGATGACTTAACCAACTATTAGGCATATATTTATTCTAGTTTGTATAATTCCTTTACCTTTTGATAAAATAGGTCTATGGTTTTCCTTGCAAATATTGTGTTTTAAATCATTTTTCTCCACCTTGTGGTAACCCTGTGATATGGCTTAGTAGATACTCAAACAAGTGAATGGTAAGATGTCCTACTTGAGAAGAGTTGCCATCAAAGGATAAGGCAAATGTCTTTGAAACAATTTTGTTGTATTGCTTGAACTCGAGGAGAAAATCAACCCGATTCTTTTAATTCAGTGTAATAATAGTTTCAGGATGATATTTATCAATTTCAAAAGAAAAAGGTTCAATTTTTCCATTGACTCTACCTTTTTGTCTATTAATATTGTATATTACTACTTGTCCATTGTTGTATCAACTTTATCTTCGAGTAAATTGAGCCTTTTCAATATGTATCAATTCACCTGTAAACCAATTAATGTGCATAATATAGTAATGAAATAGTCAATACAACTGAATATTAACTTCAATTCTGAGTTGTTTTCAATATTATCTCTCACCTATAAATAATGCCTTGTTCTTATTGTAAAAACACTTGGATTTAGGGTATAAAGAAGTTTTTGTAAAAATATGAGACACAAACCCTTAAAATACCCTTTAATTTTCCCTGAGAACTAATTTAGAAGGGAAAAAAGTCTCTTCTGCTTCCATGTGCACACATCCACTAATCTCATGTCGTGAATTTGAATTTTGAAATATATAATTTTCAACATTTAAATGTATGACCAATCTACTAAAATTTTAACATACACAATGTATTGAAATTCTCAGCTATTGTATTTCATATTCCAAAGCTCTACAAGAAAATTTCTCTTTATATATACTCAACGATAAATTGAATCGATTTAGGGAAAAAAAAAATTGATTATTTGAATCCTTTGTCTCTAGCAATCAAAAAAATTCACTTAAAGCCCTTATTTTGATTATTGAGGGGGAAATTGATTTACAATTTTGCACAAATTGATTTTTTGGAAATTAGTTTTTTTATTTTTCAATCATATTTCTCAAGCAAAAATTTGAAATGGAGTTGACTACAAAACCAACTGCCATTATATTTTCCCTCTGATATAATATCATATAAAAACATAAGTTTACTTGACACATATTTCAAGCTACTCTTGAATTCATGTTTATAAATTCTTAGCCAAAATAGAGGGTTTTGGCAAGGGTAACACTTACCTCTATATTTTTCTCCTCTATGATTAAATTATGAGTGTCTTATTGTAGCTAATTCCTCCATGAATTCCTTCTTTCACAATGAACAAGTGCTTTACGAATTTAGGGTCTCTCTTTGACGTTTTTTCTCTTGCTTCACATGGTTTCATAAGTTAATTAGACTTTTTTTTACAAAAAATGGATAAGACTCAACTTACTTGACCTCTACATGTGAATTGGATTTATAAACCAAACTTTATTCATACCTACTTTGGATTATATGAATCGATCCTACAACTTGTTCTCTCTAATATCGATTTTAATTGATTTTCATATATTTATATGTCTCAAAAATAGAGTTCATTAATAATTGTTCTCTTGTTGATATTCTTCAAAACATAGTGTAGAAATTTTGAATAATTTAACACATATTCAATGGAGATTATCCTGACCATGTACTATTGCGGAAAACATACACAATACATAAGCTCCTCTACGTTGATCATCAATATAGCAGCATCAATAACAATAAAACATCAAGAGCATTCTCACATTAACACAGTATGTATCCCGGGGAAAGCATCTCGCTAAAAACCCCAACTATCTGTATATTAATGATTGAGTCATGTAACATTACACAGCATAATACTTCTCACAAGCATCTCAACTCTGTTACACACAATACAGCTCAGATCTGAATCAATCACTGGCTCAAATCTCCTCCGCTGCTTGCCTGCCTCCGCTGCTCAATACCTGCATGAGAACCGATGATAATACCAAGGCAGCCACGTCTTTCCTTGGCTAAATCACGTAAGTACAAGCTACAATGTGGGCAAACTCATTTGCATACTCAATCCCCTAATTTGTGCAAGATCTGGTGCACAACTATAGTCACAACTGATAGCAATCTGATTCTCTAACACCTGTCCCTGCTGAACTGAACATGCACTGACATGCAACTGAGTTAACTGATGTATTCATTAGTTGTATTATGAGTTAATAACTTGTGAATTAATTAATAACTAATTCACCCAACTCATCTCTAGTCTATTCGCCAGTTAGACTAAATACAACCAGTTTAACAAAGCTAAACTGAACACAACTCCATCAACTGCACCTCCAGTCCACTAAACTCAACTCACTTGAGTTCTAACTGAAGTCATGCATGCAATTATTCAACTAACCCATAAGAACCACGTATTTCCTTCATGCAATTGCATGTGCCACATCCGTAGCTCGAACTGAAGTGCTCCAAGAGAATAAGATAAAGTTTATAGTCCAAATATTATTGTGAGATAATAATATTTGATTGTTCTATTTTTAGCCTGGCAGTCTAAAATAGACTCCGCCCATATGTCTAAAAATAGAGGTCCATCTATTTTTACCAACATGACCAATCATCCACAAATAGCATCCTGCAACTCATAGACCATGATCCATATGTCTAAAAATAGACATAGTCTTAAAATAGACTTTGCGCCAAAAATAGCCTGCGGGACCAGTTAGTGAAGGTGACTTCTTTTCACTAAGCTCCATCATCTTGTTGCATTCTCAACAAGCATTTCTTGTTGCACACTTTTCAACACATAGTATACTTGATAGATTATAATTATGTGTTAAAAATAGAGTATATTCCATCATTTTTGTTGCTTGAGTCTTTAATGAGTGTGAGTGATATGTCAAGATTAAAAACCAACTCATTTAATCATTAAAACTTCTCTCTTCATGCTTATAATGATCTTCATTCTCCATGATCACAATGATGCTCCATTACCTTCACTTTCATGTGTTATCATTAGGTTGAAAATTCATTAGGGCAGAAATTTGGGTTGATTTATCTTACTTGATAATTGCTTGTGATTATGTGTTGGCCTCTTTTTACTTTTATTATGTTATGTTCATCAAACAATTACCGAAAACCATAAACCATGAATATCACAAGAAGACAATGAACACAATATGTAGGCTCTGAGCCAAGGAAAAACCCCTCCAAGGGGAAAACCCAGTAAATTCTTCTCTTCTTATAGAACCAGATCAAAGTGAGAATTCCAAAACGAAAAAACCAAGACCAAGACTTCCCACAAGACCCAATTCAGCCCTCTTTTCAAGCTTCTCCAAAAAGTCAAAGTCAACTCTAGTCAATGATAGTCAACACCTTCAAAACTCAGTCAATTGTAGATTTTTGACTCCTGCAACTAGGTCTACAATTTCGACCCTTACATCTACTTCAGAATTTCATACGTGTGAGAGACTTAGGGTAGATTTATTCCTCCTTTGACCTATGCTCTCTCTCCTTTGACTTTTGCTTCTTCTTCTTGACTTTTTTGGTGGTTTTCTCTCTCTTCTTGGCATAGAAACTAAACTTGCTTGTGATGCAAAAAATAAGGTCAAACTTCTTCTATTAATACACATCAAGGAGGTCAAGTGGTTCACTTTCAGGGCCAAATTGATCTTGCAGATACAAAATTGACATTTTTGACTCAAATAAAAATATTTTTCACTTTCTTTTCAAAGTCCAAATGGGAGTTCACTTTAATAAAATAATTTTAATTATGACAAATATTCCTTTGAATCAATAAACCCTAGAAGTGTGAAGAACATGCTTGACCTACTTAACAAATTGACTTGAGCATGAAACCCATGCTTGAAAAATAACTTTATTTTTATTTATTTTTGCTCTTACATAAAACATATAATTACATAAGTATAATGATAATTATGAAGACCGAACCTAGTTATAGTTTTTAACATCTTTGGCGTTTATAACCTTTTTGAACTATTCTATCTACTTTTAAAATCCACCTTTCAAAACTAACTTTGGTACTTTGAAAATATTTGTATTTAAACCTCATATCATGTCCTCATTGAAAAAAATTGGCATACATGGTTATGGATAGAATAATAAGGTGATAAGATAATGGTAATATGGTAATGAAAGTATAAAATAGTCTAAGGTTTTTAAGAGGAGGTATAAACTAGGATATAAGTCTAAAAAAAATACCTTTTAAGGATTTCACAAAATTTTAGGTTCGGCCCATAGAATTTTGTGACAAGGAAATGTTTAGGGAAAAAGGTATTCTATTGAAAAGTTTTAACATAAAAATTTGATGTAACAATTCAAGCATTGTAAAATAAATCATCAAACCCCTTTTGTAGATAGATATGTATCCTTCTTGTTGCTTGTATTTGTCGACGACATTGCTAACTTTTAACAGGTTTTCCTTGATGACAATTTGGAGCTAACTGTAGGTATTTTAAAGATGGAGGCATCATTGATTCAAGTCCCTTTGTTAATAATGTTATGGGGAATATTTCAAGTCTTTATAATGATGATTTAGGTTTGATTATTTTGTTGCTCTAATGATGATAAAATAGGGTAGATTTCATGTCCCTCTAATAAGGATAAGTTGGAGCTAGTTATGTTGTTGTCAATTCCCTCTAATGTTAATGAAATAGGGTTTTCTATATTGTTTTCAAGCCCCTTTGATGATGACGAATAGTGTAGCCTATATTTTCTTTTCAGGTCCCTCTATGCTTTAATGATTGTCCTTAGCTTTTTATTCTTAGCCTTTAGTACTTTCCTTTGTTGATAGAGTTGTTTATTTTCTTCTTTCAATTGCTCATTTTCCTCTTTAAGTTGTTTAATATCGTTAATCAACGCCAATTTTTTCTTTGTTAGTACCTTGTTTGGTGCCTTTAAATTCTATGGTATACTCCCTATTATATCACCAAAAGTCATGATTTCATCAAGAATAGAGGATAATGCTTGGTGATCTTCTTGTCTTTGATGGATGATGATCCTCTTGTTGAAATATTAGGGAAATAAAATCATCTCGTTTGATCGGTTTATTGTAGAGCTTCAATTTGTGTCCATTAACCACAAATGGGACTCCTTCCTCATCAATAATCTTTATAATGACTGATCCATTATCAAATAATTTTTATAATTCATAGGGGATTAGCCCACGAGTGGTAAATTATACCCTGAAATCTTTGAATTTGGAATTAAAGAGAAAAGCACAATCACCAACTTTGAACTCCTTTTTTTTAATGAATTTGTCATGTTCTTTTTTACCTTTCTTTGTTTGATGATGATTTTATGTTGAATTGCTTCTTATCTAGTTTCATAAAGTTTATTTAGATACACAATTCTTTCCTTTTGAGCTTTATACAAGTCTAACCCTAATTCTATTTCTAATCTGAATGTTTGGACTTGGAATTCAATATGAAGAATAATTTTCTTACCAAACACTAGTTCATGAGTAAAATAGGTTGCACTTTTCCAATTTGTTATTTATGTGCACAGAGCTTCTTGAAGCTTGTTTACCTAGTTCTTCTTATTCAGTTGGACTATCTTGATCATGATTACTTCTAGAATCTTATTTATTGATTCAACTTTCCCATAGGCCTGCCGATGATGAGTGGACTTTTGGTGCTTTATCTTATATTTTTCCACTACTTCTTATACTAATTTGGATGTGAATTGTGCTCCTTGGTTAGTGATAATCTCTCTAGAAATTCCAAATCTGACAAAGATATCTTCATAACAAAATGTAGCTCTTTCCTATTGATTTAGGGTTAATTCATCCAATAAAATCTTTACCCCATTTTTCAAATGGCTCTAAAAGAACTTGTGGTTGTAGGGGAATTTCATCAAATACAATTGGTCAGCCCTTCCTTTGACAACTATCACATCTTCAAACATATTTTGTTGTGTCTTTAAACAAGGATGGCCAATAATATCCTTGATTAAGGATTTTATAGGCTATTCTTTTGTCTAAAAAAAACCCAACCACAAGTTCCATCACGACAAACTTTAAGAATATCAAATATTTCATCTTCTCTAACACATCGTCTAATAAAAAAATTAAACCCTATGTAGAAAATACTTCCATGAATTCAGCTATATCTTTCACTTTTCTTGATTATTTATTTTCTCCTTTCAAGTAAAATGAGCCGGTAATTTTCCTCAAGACAAATAATTTGCCACATCATAAAAAAATGGTATTTTAATTGATATAGCAAATAAATTTTCATCTAGAAAATCATCAAATAGTGGAATAGTCTCACAAGGTTGTTTAAGTGGGATAGAAAGTCTACTACATAGTATTCCCTTCCAGGACGATCAAAAATAGTGACATTAAACTCTTGCAATATTAACAACCATCATGTAATTTTGTCATTAGTAATAGGTTTATTCACCAAATACTTAATAGCAGATGATCCGTGTGGATAAAGAGTTTGTAACATGTGACATAGTTTCGAAATGTATTTATTGCATATACGACAACTAACATTTCTTTTTTAGTGACAATATAATTCAATTTAGAAGGGGTTAAGTTTTTATTAATAAAGTAAATAGCACGGTTTTAAGATCTTTTTTTTAACCTAATAGTGCCCCTACTATAGTATCAAATGCACCAATGGAAGTGTGAAATGGTAAGGACTAATCAGGTCCTCTCAAAACTAGTGCAGTAGATAACGGTTTTTTAATAGCTTCAAAAGTAGTTTGAAAATTGGCATTCTAATAAAATTTTATGTCTTTGGAAAGTAGCATAAACATAGGAATGGATATTTTAATAAAATTTTCAATGAATTTGGTAATACCTAACATAATCCAGAAAAATTTTGACTTCTTGTTGGCTTGATGGAATAGGAGATTTTACACTAATTTCAAAATTTGTTGGGTCTATAATCACTCTTTTATTTTGTTAGTAACATAAATAAATAAATAAATAAATAAATAATAATAAAAAAATCGAAGGGGAGTTGAGGGAGCAGGGCAGAGCGGCTAACCATAGCTTCCCTTACCATGTTTTGTGCCTCCCTACGCATGTACCTTGACACTCTGTCAGCTTCGACTCTATGTGACATGTTGTTGTTGGCTTGCGTCGAGGGCTCTGCTAGGGTTCTTTCTACCATTATCATATGTGGCTCATGTGGAAGGGTTGAGGGTGCGGCACACTAGGACATCTCTGCTTGGCTCTATATTGGGCCCCTTTATTTGCTATGGAATCGGTCGTCTTCTATGTAGGATTGTTGATGGCTATCTTAGAAGACTGACATTTCTTCCTATTATCATTAATTTTTTATTCAAGGGTTGACTTCTCTCTTCACAACTTAGTGGACACCGTGTTATTTGATGGGCTTCGTTGCCCTATTTTTTACTTTTTGGCCTGTCTATGGGATTTTTTTCCATATGGGTTTTCTCATGCCTGCATGCCCTACATTTTTTGCTTCATATTTACGGTTTTAATGGGCCTGCTTGCTCTAGTTTACATTTTTTGTTGGGCCAGCGTGCCTAGAATTTATATGGTTTATGATCTATGGATTATGGACTCAAGGGTTTCATTCCCTTCTCTTTCTTTGACAAATATTTGCTTCGCTTTCTGTCTCATTTCTATTCAGGATCGCAACACACATAGTGTGTCTAGAGAATGAAATTTGTATTCCCTATTTACATAATAAAAATTATGGTTATTTTTCTTTGTAAGACAAAAAAAAATCAATGTTGAGGGCCAAATTAGTTTCTATACACCTTTTCAAAACTTTTTCAATATTGATTAAAGATTCTTCAAAAGTATCACCATATACAGAGAAATCATCCATATAAATTTGAAGACATTCATGAATTAGATCAACAAACATGGCCATAACTACTCTTTGTAATGTGATTGGTGCATTACACAAGCCAAAGGCTAATACCTTACAAGCATATGTTCCCTAAGGACATGTGAAATTAGTTTTGTCCTAGTCAACTACATCTATATTTATTTGATTATATCCACTAAATCCATCTAGAATAGAAAATTATTTCTTTCTAGTTAGGGTATCTAGGACTTGATTAATGAATGGAAATGGAAAGTGGTCCTTAAGGGTGGCTTTATTCAATTCTTTGTAATCTACATATACTCGCCATTTTCCATTTATATTTATGCACTAAAAATGTAATGTATTAAATAAATGATTTTATTATTTTTATTCTATTCATAAAGAAAATATCAAACCATAATAAATTTAATAACCATTGGAATGATTGTGTTAACAACCTATGGTTATTATTCTAATTTAAATTATGTTTGTTGCTATTCACACATTTATCAATTTTACCTAATGTTACTTATTTCCAGAAATAGTAATAATATACCATTAATCTTAATATTATAAAAATTAATATAAAAAAAAAAAAAAAAAAAAAAAAAAAAAAAATAATAATAATAATATAATAATAATTAATATAAATTTTGACTGGGGTCCTAGAGTCAAATTTAGCCGTTATTTAGCCGTTGGAGTCTCTGCTCAGTCTATTTAACATGCTAGGCCAGATCCGTTTCTTCAACTTGTCCTGACGATGAACCACACTAGTTGGTTCGAAACGCGTCGACAAAGGTCTTTTTTATGTGATTTACGCCGAAGCTCTTCTTATAACTAATAAGTATATTGGATATTCCAATAATCCAAGGATATTATTAAATCCTTTATTACATCTTTTGGCTTAATCCTTGATCTATTATCTAATTCAATTATTGTAGGTGTTGGTCGAAGATTGTTTAGATTTAAAATTTGCATTATATCCATTGTCATTACATTGATTTTGTGCCTAAATCAATTAAATTGTTTGGATTTAATAAATTGTCAATTGTAATTGTAACCATTGGAATTCCAGCATCTACATATTTTTTAGTTTCAATTGACTTTCACATTAGGCTAGCTAAATTACCAAAGACATGTATTGTAGTTGGATCTTTCTTCCTTTTCTTAGATTTGAAACAGGATTCCTTAACCGTTTTAGCATAAATTGGAATTTCTTTGATAGCTTGCAATAAAGGAATTTTAACAAACAAATTCTTCAATTGATCTAAGAAATCATGCTCAGTAGGAACCATTAATTTTTCTACAACTAACCTCTATGGAAAATGAGGTATTTTAGTAGTTAAATATGGATTATGATGAGCTTTTGTGCTTTTAGATGTTTCTGTGACTATTATTGTGCAAGTTTTTCTTGGAATTTCCTCAATTTCTTCTTGTTCTTCCATAATTATAGGATATTCCTTTTGCAATATATTTCCTAGCATTAAGTGAATATTATTAATTGAAACAATTGCATACATGGGAAGTGTTTCTTCTAAAATATATAATTTTTTTCCACTTTTACATTAGGATTTATCATTGGTTGGGCTAGTAAGTGAGTATGTCTAGGTTGAGGCTGATTAAGGGGGCACTAAACATGTTGAGGTTGGTTTATGTATGGTACTAGAAGTTATTTTTGTAATTTTTTGAGATGGTTAAAATTGTTGAAAAGGTGGTTTTTGTTGGAATGTTGGTTGGAAATATGGTGGATAAGGTTGTTGAAAAGGCTATTGGTAAGGCTTCTAATACTGTTTTTGGTATGGTTTTTGGTATGGAGGTTGGTTTCCATAAGATTTTCCACACCAACTTTGTTGATAAGGTTGGTTTGGAGGTTCTTCAGGTGGGAAAGCCTTCAATGGAATAGGAGCAGTAATGTATTTTGAATAGGATTGTGATAGTATGGAAATTTTGGATTTGGATTTCAAGGCATACATGTCGATCGAGGTTGGTAAGGAATTCTTGGAGGTGCAACTTAATAAAATGATTATGGTGCTTCACCTTCCTGTTTGCTTGTTTCCTTCAATTCTGTTATTGCTAGACAATTCTTCATTGACTGCCTTTCCGCGCAAATTCCACAAACATCAATATTATCCAATGGACATTCACCTAAGGGATATTCTTTTCTGAATTTTAGATAAAATATATACAACAATTCATTTTTTTGTTCTTGCCTCTTTCTATTTTTTAATGTATCAATTCGAGAACGAAGAGTACTTAGAAGATTAGCCTTAAAATTCTCAAATAAATTTCCAAGTTCATCTCTAATGACCCCTCCAGAAGTTGACTTAGTTACTTTTGAAAATGTATCTATTTTTCCTTTACCAAACTTTACTCTTCCTTTAGAGTATTTCCTGCATAATTTAGTGATTTTATCATAAGGTAATTAAGAAATAATCATTGCCATATTTTCATCCTAGATTCCTTTTAAGAAGAGTATTCATATAAATTCAAGACAAATCACTTTACCTAGTTTATTCCAAATTATATGTAAATATTTCTAAGTAATCTTCAAATATTTCCACTTAATGTTTACTCATTTTGAAAATATCTTGTTTAGCACTTGTGGATTGACAATAGTGTTGGTATTTCTTCAAAAATGTTTTTCTCATGTCTTGCTAATACATTATTATTGACTCTCGTAATCCCATAAACCATTTTAATGTGGGTCTTTTTAAACTAGCAACAAATAATCAAAGCTTTTGAACATCATGTGTATACCCATATGTATGATATAAAATATAAAATTCAAATAAGAAAGCATCGAGGTCTTCATTGGGCATAGCATAGAAGCTTGGTAGAATGGAAGAAGGAATGTTTTTCATTTTTACATTAGTTCCCAGAAATGTTAGTACATCTAAAATAAGAAACCTGAAAGTAATTTGTTCCTCTTGATCTTCTCTTTCAACTCTAGGTATTCATCATCATATATCTAGTCCTCCTCCTTCATCATGTTCTACTTTAGCTTTTCGTTCTTCTTCAATTCTTGGCCATTATTCCCTTATTTTCCTTTCTACTTCAAGTACTCATAGCTCATGTTCTCGCCTTTCTTCTGCTTCCTTTCCTTTTTTCTCTCATTCTCTATCTTCCATTATTCCTTCAAAAAAACTTGACAAATCTTTAGTCCAATCAAAATATCCTCCTACTATTTCACTAGTTAATTTGAGTTGTTCAAGTTATTAAAGACTAGTTGATGGATTTGTTCACTACCTTTAAGTTTCTCCTCTCTTTGAATTTTTATTTCTTCAGATTCTATTTGAGGAATTTAATTTATTAATCTTTCTATTGAAGGTGTTCCATGTTTTACATGTTTACAGTTTTCGTTTCATGTGCCAATAGTACTTTTATTTCTACAAGTGTCTACCTTTATTCTTCAAATACTTTTTGTTCAATTTGTTTCATAGTTATTTCTCCAACAACTGGTGTAACTTGTTCTACTTCTTTTTTATTTTTTATATTCTAGCTACCACTAAGTGTTGGTCAATAGTGGCAAGTTTTTTCCTAACATATCTACCCTTTTCATATCGAGGTATATGCATAAATGAACATATTTAAATCTAAATCTATTAAGAAAATATATACATGATTTGGGGTTGTGGATACTCAACTAAAGTGAATGTGTGGGTTCTTACCGTTCATCTTATTGCCTCCACTCCTCCGAATCCTAAATGTTTATATTTGTAACAAAATGCAAACTTTCATGGAAATTCTAGATCTAATTAATTCCAAATACAATTCCCTGGCAATGTCGCCAAAAATGTCAGTCTAATTTAGAGATATAAACTACGACATGATTTTTATACCATCCTAGTGTTCATAAACTTCAAAGCACATTAGACTATGTAATGAGTTAATTTAGATTGATAGTCACTTCTACATCAAAACTAGGAACTAATTTAAGGAAGAAATAAACAAAAATTTTAATCTAATCAAACAAGCTTGGAATAGAAATCACATCTACTTGGCTTAGGAACACTTTGGACTAGGCATATACTAATATTTCTCACACAAATTAAATTTCTCTACGCAATAATGTTTGAAATAGCAAGATTTCACTCAAATGTTGGGAAATGAACCTGGTCAAAGATATTTTCAATCCAAAACATTGATTAATACACTAGGGCCTTTCTTGTTGATGAAGGCAAGTAGACACTCTGGTAAA
>APFE031359706.1:0-44265 GCA_000404065.3 Pinus taeda | reverse complement strand
AATCGAGTTTGAATACAACACATTGAGGATGGCAGCTCAGCTGGACCTAGATCTCAGCCATGCTCAACAAGAAAGGTTAATGCAGCTGAATGGGTTGGACAAACTTCGAATGCAGGCCCTCCTCCACTCAGAAGTGACTCAACTTTAGAGGAAGGTGTGGCATGACCGACACCTCAATGACAAACAATTCCAGCTGGGAGATTGGGCATTATTATATGATTCCAGACATAAGGATTTCAAAGGAAAGTTGAGAACGAGGTGGCTAGGACCATATGCAGTGGAAAGGTGTAATGACAATGGTTCCGTCCTTATCCGGACTATTGATGAAGAAGCCATTCCCATGCTCGTCAATGGGCGTCGACTAAAGATCTACAGGAAACCTCTTTCGAGGCAAGAGTTCGTCAAAACCATGGAAAAATCAGTGTTGGTCATAGAGAAGGGTTCTGCCTCTGTTTTGGGCACACCTTGAGCATCATTTCATATTCAAAAAAAAAAAAAGGGATGCAATAAAAAAGATCCTTGGGTGAAAACCTTCCTGAGGCGCCCAAGGCAGGTGGTAGGAGTGAAAACCTCATTGAGGCGCTCCTGCTGTCTCGCTCTAAAAAAAAAAAGAGAATGGGAATAAAAAGATCCTTGGGTGAAAAAATTTTTAAGGCGCCTAAGCCAGGTAGTAGGCGTGAAAACCTCATTGAGGCGCCCCCGCTGTCTCTTAAAGAAAAAGAAAAGAGAAACAAGAAGAAAAAAATAAGCTGATCTCTGAAAGTGTTGCAGGTTGCAAGTATATATCGCACCAAAGGAGGACTGTCAACTCAAAGACAAGGGTCCCTATCAAGCTACTAGACAGCCTCTCATGCACACCCACCATGAACACTCATTTTTACAAAGTTTGGGCATAATCGGATCATGGTTCGGCCTTCTACAGGAAACTACAGGACTTTCTACAGGAAGTTTTGTATTTCTACAGGAAACTTCCTGTAGAACTTTTGGACAGGCCAGATTCGACTACAGGGAAGGATTTGGAGCTTGAAGTCGATTGAGGAGGCATGCAACCACCCTTTTCTACCATCCTCCACTCACTCCACCTCTTTTCACCACTGCCACTCCAATCTGAGCAAGCATACCTGCACATGCAACCAGCACTCTATTTTTCAAATAAGGAAAATTGTGTTTTTTTCAATCTCAGAAATAAGGTCTTCTGAGGCTCGAGCACTCACCTGTTTAGGCAACCTCAAGACCTTTCACATGTGCAACATGACTCGAACAACATGCACCCCAGGAGGAGAAATGGCTACAGGATTTCCTATAGGAATCCTGTAGCAGTTGATCTAGCTAGAGTACCTGCCACGAAGACACCAGCAGCTCGCAGAACCAGTGCATGCCATGTTCGCCACTAGAGGAATGGGTCTTCAAGACTCACAGCCAGCAACAACCAATGCAAGGCAGCTCCAGCGCTTGACCACGAAGCAGCAGCATGTAGATCCGGCATCCCTCATCTTAAAACCTGAAAGAACCATGTCCACAACCGCACAGGTAAGTAACTAACCTTATTTCATCCAATTGCATAGACTATACTCTGAATATGCACAACTCTGAAAATGGGTGGATTGAACAAGGCTAGTTGCCACTCAACTGGCCACCACAGCCAGTCAAGCAGCCTCGTAGGATCCAAACTGGATCGATTATGCCGAAAGGGTGGATAATTGGCACGTGGGAAGTTTCCAGTGAGGAAGAAGCGGAGGTATGACAAGATTGGCGGTGGTAAATACAGCGGAGAGAATTCGGCGGTCAGGGGCACGCTGGGGTATGATTGCAGTGACGTCGGCCAACGGATCATCAGGGACAGCTCACCCCCACACCATGAATTCCGCAGCAATTCGAAATCGGCCGGTTGATACTTATGATGCACTACAGTCATTTATGAAACAACCGTTTTCTAGCCGAATGTGCGTCCTCTTCCTCTGTAAGTGGTTAACCTGAAGTTTTCGACCTGTTCAAATGTCCTGCTACCGCTCAGACTGGTCCTGTGCTACCGTAACCCCCTCCGAAAGCCAAGAACAACTTCTACAGGAAGCTGCACTACAGGAAACACGACATTCGAAGCAGTGCAGACTGTTCACGTCGAGGGTGGCGAATTTCGGTGAGGTAGGCAGAATTTAACCTCCCCATTCAAAGAAAAAATTTTCAAAGGTGGTGCAATCGACGTAGTAAAGGGGTAGAGAAATTTAAGTGCAATTTTGTCTGGTTTTATATATATGTCGCTGCCAAAATCATCATAGTAATCTGCATGAGCAACTTTCTCCACGCATGAATAAAAAATCCTTCCTGTAGGGAGTGATACCCTGCCAAAACACTGTCAAAACTATAAATTTCATGCGGATGTGTGTATAACGGAGACATAGCTCTGCGCTCCGAGTGAAAATTCTCGAAATCCTCCTTCTGTACATGTGAGCAGGCAAATTCAACAGGGTAATTGACCAAAGGTATATTTTTTTTTACGCTCTAAGGAGAGAATCCACCCAGAATTCCTAGTCTGCGAGAGCAAACACAGAGTTTTACCATGCCGGGTGGGTTCATTCGAAAAGAACCTTTAGACTCAAAGAAATTATGGGAAACCCTTGAGGTGGTAGACCTGTTTTCCCATCCAAAATGGATGTCATTTTGTGACAAGCTCCAGGGGCACGACGATGAAATTACGGAAGAATTCCTTCGGTCCCTAAAGCTGAAGTCAAAAACATTGGCCATCGTCAATTTTAGAGGACTGACCCTCAGACTCACCCCACAGCTCATCAGCAGGGTGACTGATCTTCCAATGGGGATGCCTTAGGATAAGGAGGAGAGGAAGCTAGGTAAGAAGGCTAAGGAAGAATTCTTCTTGCCAAAAGAACAATTCTCAGAAGATAAAAATGGAGTTCAGAGGACTAGCCTACAACCGTTCTAGAGTGAATTCAGCCTCCAAATTATGAAGTATATCACGTGTGAGGGGTGATTTAGAATCATATATGGTTATCATTTTCGGCTGCTCACAGGACTTAGACACCACATGGACCTCCCCTCAGAACAAAAATTAAGCACTCCATATTTCCTCTTGCAGTCCATGACTGAATGTTCCACCAAACTCAGAGAGGGGACACCAGACCAGCTAGCTCATCATGGGCTTATTAAGCTCCTCGTGGAAGATGCACTCCACACTTTCACTGTCCCTCTCTCCTGGGAAATTTTCTAGAATATGTAGAAGGATGATGACATTCGAGTCTTAGCCGAGGAGCTCACTTCTTCTAGCAGTGAAGAGAAGGAGCCTACTCAGGCCGAGAAGAAAGAAAAAAGACAAGACACCCCTGGAAAAACACTAAAGAAGGAGCAAAAAGGAACACCAGCAACAAAGCAAGCTACCAAAACAAGGGATGATGGGATTGCCCCAACGCCCAGGGAAAACTGACTACAGAGCAGGGCAGAACGGACTGAGAAAGTCCAGGACAGTAAGGGCACCCCTAAGGCTACCTCAGCCAAGATGAAAGAAAAAGTCCGCTCGGCCAAGCAGGCTAAAACAGTGCCCTCGGTTCCTATAGGAAAGCAGCAGAGTACTTCTACAGGAAAGCAGCAGAGAATTCCTACAGGAAAACAACAGAGTCTTTCTACAGGAAAGTTGAAAACAGCTTCTATAGGAAGCCATAAAGCGACCACTATAGGACATTCTACAGGAAGTCCGAAAGGAGGACAAAAGAAGGAGAATTCGGCTGAAATCCTAGCTAGGGAGGCAGCAGCTGTGCTGGCCGCCCTAAGCGCCTCTCCCAAGCCAAAAGAAAAATGAAAAAGGGAGACTCCTCTGTATTTCAAAGCGAGAAGGAGTGTAAGAAGTAAGATTGGCAGACCCCAGCCTCCATCAAAAGAACCAATCAGTATCGTGGATACCCCTACCACACCAAGGGATAAATCCCCCTCCAAAGCATCCATTACTTATGAGCGGGGGAGCCTAAAAACATCTTCATGGAGGGACAAAACGGAAAAATTAAGCTCAGAAGCCTCTCTATAGGATGCTAAGGCTATTCTACAGGAAACTTGGGCTAGGCTGAAAGAAACAGAGTAGATGGAGGAGAAGGCAGCCGAGTCACCACAAGAGGAGGGAGCAGCCAAGTCACCACCAAAGGAGGAGAAAATCGATGTTATCATGGAACCAAGCCCCCAACCCAACTCGGGCTCTTATTATAATTTTTTGGAGGCAGGCAGAATTATTCCCCAAAAGTTTACAGTACCACTGTTTTTAGCACTAGAGGAAGAATGAGTACGAACCCACACGTGGATGAGGATAGCTAAATCTAAGGGAGTAGCAGATATTGGGCCTCTAGAGGAAAGGCTCAAGGAAGCACAAAGGGAGTTGGTAAGAGTGAGGCATGTGGAAAGCTCCCAGCAAGCCAAGTTGAGAGAAGAGAATGAGTTGCTCAGACAGCAGCTCCAGTTGCAGGGACAGAGGAAAGAAAAGGACATGGCAACCAAGGATCCCTCAGCAGAGCCTCAAGGAAAAGAAGAGATGCAATTTGATCTTGAGGAGTTCAACCAGTAGTTGTAGGAAAGGGGACTACAGGCAGATATGGAGATACAATCCCTAAAGCAGCAGGTGCAAGGAAAGGAGGCACAACTGACCTACATGGCCAGTTGAGCAATGGAAGCATTGCAATGTAGGTAGCCGGCCAAATCTTATGGCTTATACCTAAGGGACCAGTGGTTGTAGTTCCAAATCAATACATTGGCATAGAGGGGTATATCTCACATCCAAAAGCCCCAGCAGTTCACAGATTTATGTAACACCAGTTCATGTGAAGATAAGGCCAAGCTTTCAGAGTTTTACCTCCATAATTTGGCCCTTCCAAACATCACTTCGTGGGACCCCAACACAGCAGTAGGGGACATGCAGCTGATGGCAATGACCTCATGGTTAAACCAGAAAGAGAAGAGAGCAGCTGAGGTCAGGAATGACATGGATTGGGAGTTACATGAACCACTGCTGATTAGAGCAGAGCCAGGGAACCCCACAACACTGATATCCGCTCACCAGCACCTAGCAACAAACTCTCGGGGTTTATTAGAGTACATGGATCATCAAGCCCAGGCCATAGCACACTTCGAGGATATGGAGAGGTTACTAGGGGACAATTGTGTTCATGCTTGCACCCGTAGGTGGCACACATTGTCCCACAACCTCAAAATTCGAGAATATCACACTCCAACTCGGATGAGGGAGGCTTTGGCACGGGTACCTCTCTACAAGAAGTCTATGCAGAACCTCCAAGCCAATTGGATAGGCCTCAAGCTAAGTCCACCCTTGCTTTTTGGATTGTTAGAGGGAGGCACAGAAGAGGAAGAGCATAAGTAGTGGGAAGAAGTGGAGAGGAAGGCCGGATTCCATGACAGTGTGGAGGACACTACTTCAGAAGCCTGGGATGTGAGAGTGGCCATCAAAGCAATGAAGGACGAGGAGCTAGACTAGTTGCTCAGAGGATGAGCAACCCTTTTAGCAGGGGAGTGATGATGAGCCCCAAAATTGGTAACTTGTTGGGCTCATTTGGCCTAATTTTCCTTATTCAGTCCTTGTTCAAATCCATCATTTTCTATAGTTTATGCATTATTTTTAGTATGTTTATGTCTTTGGTACGAATAAGGGAAGTCACTTTTCCTAGGTGGTTAACACGTGTCTATTTAAGGTTTTTGACATATATTGGAGCAAAGTCAAAGTAATCATGAGCTATAAGGCAGCCAAGTCTGAGGTGAGGACTTGAAGGGGGGTTTCCTATGGCATTAATTGACCCTTCCTTGGGATCCTCACCCCCAACTCCGCCCTCCAAAGACCACCAGACCGAATCTAGAAGGCAGCCAAGCAGAATTTAGAAAGGGACTGTTTAACTCATAGTTTGACAGCCGAGTTCCACAAATTGAGGAGGCCAGCTAGGTCCCTCGTGATCTATAAATGTTGAGGCCTCAGCCTTCGTAAAAAGACTTTTGAAACTATTGTGTACTTTTCACCTCAGTGCTTCAGCTCTAGTTTGTTCCTTTGTAGCCATTTTTGGCATGACTGTTATGATTATTTTTGGATAATGAGAAGCAGTTTGGTTTCCTATCAAATCTGAGTTTTTCATATGAGCCGCTCTCAGGGTTGGGCCCAACTTGAGAGCCTAGGGCCTCCTTTCTATATTGTTACTTTTCCTTTACATATCACTGTTTTCCTTTATGCATTTGAACATATTCCTGTTAAGTAGATTTCGTTATGTTGCTTGAATAGATCACTGTTCATGAATGACATTGGTTAGGAGTTTTGGTAGGATAATAACAGCAAAACCTCCAAGAAAAGGGACAACCACACTCCTGGTTTCACCTCATCCTTATTGGATTTGGGGATGGAATTGAGGAAACAGTGTTGCCTCACAAAAACACTAGTTTGCTTGTTTATATAATATTTAGTGTGCTTGTTTTACTAGCAGAGATTAGTCGTGGGTTTAGACATCTGAAATTTTTCTTTGCATATATGGTGTACAAGGTTTTCTTCGCAAATAAAGTTGCTGCTCATTTCTGTTGTTGATGGTTAGACTAGACTAGTTTAGGATTTAATCATTTGCAGGCCTTTGTTGATTTGATCAAGGTACACTGTGCAGAGCATCTTCTTCATTCTTTCATCCACCCAAAGTATCATCTTAGCCACTTTTCTATCTCTTAGCTAAGTTTCTTGTTCCCCATCTATCCTTTTTGTCCACGAATTCTTACCTCCTTACTCATCGTTGCCTTAGCCTTCTTCAAGCCAAGTTAGCCTTCTACATATATTCACCGATCCACCCACCTATCCTTAGGCCATTTTTAGACCCCTATCCTACCTCCAGATCCATCCATGCACCTTCCCTCACTCATCCATCCCCTAAAAACCGATTTCCAAACATCCTGTAGAAATTTTGAAACATCCTGTAGAACCCCTGCAGACTTCCTGTAGAAGCTCACAAGTGAGGTTTCCTGATAGCCAAACCTTATGAAACTCTATGGAAGAGTGTTAGGGACTCCTTATACCCTCTTTGAACCTCTCCAACCATTTCCAAGCATTCCTCTTCCTTGATCCACCCCTGCACAGTAAAGCACAGTTCAAGCATATGCATGTGAAAATCAACACTTAATCAAAAAATACAAAAAGATGATTTCCTAGGACAAAGGTAGTCTAGACACATGTATTTTATCTTCATAGAAGTAATGACATCTCTTTCAGTAGTTTGCATTCTCATTTTTGCATCAGTAGGACTAGCTGGTAGAATTAGGGTTTGCTAGGGTTTGCGTGTCTTTTTGCCTTTCACTTCCTTTTCGCAAGCAGATTAGCTTCCTTTGAGTTAGCTTTCATCCATCACTTAAAATCTTCTTCTGAGAACTCATAGAAGTTGGCTAAAGCCCCTAGCGGACTTGTGCCGGCTGAGTAAGTGACAGCTGCGGTAAGAGCTAGTACTTGTGCATACAGCACCGTCGCTTCCAAGTTTGTTACAAACAACTGGGTTGATAAAAGTAAAGAAGGGAGTCCCAGGAGTTGCAACATTATTGCTGCAATACTGGATCCCACCAACAATTGAGACACTTCAGGATTGCATAACAGAAATCCCTAGAGGTTCATAAGAAATGTTTTTGAACATGCTGGAATTAAATATTACGTAGGGTTGAGTTTCGAAAATTTTGATGTGATTCATAAGAAATGTTTTTGAACATGCTGGAATTAAATATTGCGTAGGGTAGGATTTAGAAAATTTTTATGTGATTCTGAACTTTCCCTATGTAAACAGTTCTTAAGGTGGCTGTGATTACAAAAGAAATTGATTAACCTCTTTGCAAGTTAGCTTGTTTATCCTTTCAACGTTGAAAGGTTTTTAGAGAAGGTTCTCTGTAGCAAGGGGCCTTTGTAAAACTGAATGGGGATCAACGAACAGAGCGGGATGTTTCCATTTGTGTTGGTAAATTGTCTTCTGAGCAAATTCATCTGTCTAAACTTGATGGAAATATCACTTCTCCAGCTACTCAGTGTTTAGTTTACATGATAGTCTCCCATGCAACATTTCTTGCAAGTGCCTAGATGGGTAGATTCACGTGTTGGCTCCAGAAAAGTTCAGTTTATTAATGTGGACTAAGTTCTTTTGTTGCAATTTTGATGTAATTCAGGAAAAAATGACCGAAAGAGGAACAACCCTGAGGATCAACCAACAGAGCAAGATGTTTCCACTTTTGGTGGTAAATTCTCTTCTATATGGATTCATGTGCCCAGTGGAGTGTCCAAAATGGATTATACAGAGAATCATGGCGGTGCAAGGGCTCCTTTATCAAGGTTATCTTTATGCCACACTTATTACACACTGGAATCTTTGCAAGGCGTTACAACTCTTCCCCCTTACCATTCTTATCAACATCGTTGCCTTCCTCAGTGTTTTCTCTTCGCCAATCTGTCCCCATTCACATGGGAGGCAGGGCAATGCCGCCTACCCTTTCTCCTCGATTGGTACCCATGACCTCAGAGACAGGATGATTAGGGATCCCTACAGACAACCCATTACTGACAAAGAACCCACTTTGAATATTATGAATTATGGGGCAGAGCCTATTGGATATTCCATTGGCCATTTGCAGAGCTTGAACTTATCTATGAATCCAACTCAGCAATATCAACAACAGGAACTTGTTAATCAAAATTCATCTCCACCTCAGATCTATCAACATCAGTCACGCCAACAAGAGGTATTTGTTTTTTATTTCAAATTTCCACTCCGGATTGTGAAATATATCCATCCTTTTTCATTCACTTCTTAGCCTCTCAACTTTGAACTTTTTTTTTTCTGATTCAATAGTGTATCCATTCTTTTTCTAGCTTTTCTTATTGTGCCAGAAAAGTTGTTTACTGTTTTAGTAATTTGTCCATTCTTTTTGTTTACAAATTGAGCAATGTTTGATATTGTGGGAGCCTATATCATTGTTGAGGGCAATACCACATTCACTAGGCATTAAAACAACCTCTCTCCTATCTTTCTGAGGCTGGGAAAATGTAGAGAGGTTGATCTTCATATTGGAAATTATAGAGCATACTATTTTTATTACAAACACTCGGTATGCTTTTCAGATTTTCAAGTCCAGATTGGATAAGAACTCAGATTCTGGATTGCAACCAAAGTCTAGAAATAGGGCACATAGGGAGATCCCAGGCATCAAAGATATGGATGTTAAGACTCCAAAGATCCCTGGGTGGTGCTCACTCTGTGATGTCACCTGTAGCACAAAGGAAGTTCTTCACAAACAACATGTGTTTGGGAAGAAGCACCATTCCAGGTTTAAAAAGTTGACGGAAAAGGTTTCAGAAGATGTAGTAAAGCCACAGATAAAGCAGCCACAAGGACTGGTGGGGTGGTGTTCTCTTCGTGAGGTTAACTATGGAAGCCTAGAAAATCTTCATGAGATGCATATGTCAGGTAAAAAACACCTGTCTATGTTAGGAATGGCAAAGATAAAGGAGCAGGAGACAACAAAGACTGGAAAAGACAATTTTCTTGGAAAAAGAAAAGAGGATTCAATGAAGGAAGAAAGGGATATGTCATCCAAGAAATGCCACAAGTTACATAAAGGAGATGTTTCCTGTTCCCAGCTTACAGAGGATGGAAGTTCTGAAGCCCATTTACCGGTCTATGGTGAGATAGGAAGTGTTGCTAGTCGCAAAGTTGAGGAAGAAGCTTTTGTCAAAGCTCAAGATGAAGGGGCAGACTAAATGTTCCAAGCTTTCAACCTGTTCAGCGTAAAGTGGTCTGTGTTTTAGGTTTTGTGGACATTATATTTCAAAATTTTCTTTAATGTTTTGTGACAGTTGAGACACTTCAGGATTGCAGAACAGAAATCCCTGGAGATTCATAAGAAATGTTTTTGAACATGTTGGAATTAAATATTATGTAGGGTTGAATTTCGAAAATTTTGATGTGATTCATAAGAAATGTTTTCGAACATGCTGGAATTAAATATTGCGTAGGGTAGGATTTACAAAATTTTGATGTGGTTCTGAACTTTCCATATGTAAACAATTCTTAAGGTGGCTGTGATTACGAAAGAAATTGATTAACCTCTTCGCAAGTTAATTCATTTATCCTTTCAGAATAAATTCCAGCAGCGAGTTCATGAGAAATAAGTCCCCAACCCTTCCGAGAAACACAAGGACTAACATCCCCTTACTAATGCAATCGGTGGCTCGTTCATTGCAGAATGTCAGACATCTACCTCTGCAAATGCATCCAGGACAGGTTGTTGGGCTGCCACTTATGTCACAGTTGTTACCATCAGAGACTTCATGTAGTAGCAATTGCGTAGGAAACAACTTAGGAGTCCTTGGAGCGACATGTCCCAGTAGTGCAGTTTCCTCAACTCTGACCCCAATCCGGCCTGATGCCACTGCAACAGAGCAACTCCCGATCCCAATTTGACCCGATGCCCCTGCAATAGAGCAACATGTCTCGGCCCCTATCTGACCTGATGCCCTTGCAACAGAGAAACATATCCCAAGGTGCAGTTCCATTAACTCTAGGCCCAATCCAACTCAATGCCAGAGCAACATGCCCTAGGAATGCAGTTCCATTAACTCCAAACCCAATCCGATTAACATGTCCCAAAGGTGTGGCTCCATTAACTCCAACCCGATCCCAAAGCAACATTATTCCATAAAAACAGTTCCATTTACTTTCGCAATACTATCAACATGTCCCAAGGGTGTAGTTCTATTAACTGTAGCCCCAATGTGACCTAATGAAGAATTTGTTGCTATTTTGTTGAACACATATCTAGGCTGTCCTTTGGTAGCAATTAGCATTGGAACTTGGCAGGTTCATGCTTCTTCGTGAGACCAATATAAATGTATTGTTTCAACATCATTGATGGCAGATTTATGCAACATATTTGATCATTTAAGTTTAACAGATTTGCCTTTTCTTTTCCTACAAGGAATTTTCTCTTTATATGTACTGGAGTTATTGGGATATTCTTTAGGAACTAGCAAGCATGCAAATTTATATTTTTAAATCCCTAATTCTCCTCATCATTTGTAAATTTTTCATCTGCATCTATGCTCAAAGAAGACAACTTAGCTTCAGAACATTTGTAAGACAGAAAATGCAAATTTTAGCAAATATGGAGCTAATAATAAATGCCCTGTGGTGTCAGAACAATGTTTTCTTGGGTTCCTTTTGAGCAATAGCATTAGAGAGCCGTATATTGGTGAGGGACCTTTAACCCAACGCATCAGTGGCTTCATACAGGTGTGATTGGGGGTGCTCATATTTGTAGGAAAAAGAAAGGAATGTCATTGATACATTTGTGATTAATGCTTTCAACAGAGCTCTCTGTAGCGTTATCGATCCCAGGTCTGGCATTTACAAAATGTGACTCAACTTTTAAAAATGAGGTAACATTCTTTGCATTTTTAGAAAAGAAAGAAAAATTGAACACTTGTTTTTGCAATGACAGAGTATGGATATGTTGTTTGCATGATATCAAGGGAAATATCTTATTCAGCTAATGTGTTCCTTACATTCTCGTGCTATTTGTAATCGTGTTGTTAAGCTACTTAATATTTTTCTTATGCACAACACTCGTGTGAAATTTTCTAATAGTGATTTCTGGTCAAGTTTCCCAGTAGATCTATTTGTACCCTGAATGGAAGTCACTCTTTTATCATAGAAATTTATACTTGAAAAGTGTTGATATTACATTCATAATAAGGCCTCATGCTAATTGGAAATTAGTCTTGAATCCCTACAAATTACACAATTTAACTTATGTCATAATGGAACCATTTTTACACCTAGTTTGATGATTTAATGCTTCTGTTCGAGATATTCAACTCCGTTTCTTCAGATTGAATGCAGTTGTGGGAATTCATGAAGTCGTTGTTGATGATGGTCAGTGTAATAATTCTATTGTATTTGGAAACAATGTTGAAGGTCCAGTAGCTACTCTTAATGTACAAGGCTGGAACAACTCTTGATTTTGTTTTTGGGAGGTATCATCTTTTCTTCTCCCCATAAAGATATAAGCTATGGAGGATGAGTGGATGGCTATAATGACTTTGAATGTGTAGTAGTCCTCTAGAGGGTATTTATTGTGAGAATGTCATGCGCTTGAAAAGGTTTCCAAATCAAAAGATAACGCAGCTTGGATGTACACATTCTTAAGGAGAAGGCCATAATGAAGGGTTGGTCTTCCTCATTATCTGTATTAAAGATCCTCTACATACATGCCAATGAAGAATTTGTTGCTTCTAATTCAGTAGGAGCAACCTACAATACCATGTACCAAAAACGTTTATCTTACGGCTGAGTTTAAGAACAATTTACCTAATTGTTTGCAAAACTTTAGCAGAATACACATATTAACAAGTTAAGACTTCTCAAAGAGATGTAGGTCACCCCTGGTAACCGTTATATTTGATCAATTCTTTCAATATGTCCACTACAAAGATGTAACCATCATCATCAATGTAACAAAGATCACCTGTTCGTAGCCAGCCATCCACATCCAGAGCAGAAGTAGTAGCTTCTGGATTGTTCAAATAACCTACAGTAAAATAAATGACGACGTCAAAATGTAGAATAATGAACCCTGAAGGAAAGGATCATATTGTAAATTATTCATCATTCTAAATATCATTGTTTCACTTTTATCAGAACCCCTACAACAAAAGTAAAATCAGATTTTGAAGGTGTGTCATCTCACCCTTAAATATTTTGTTATTAAAGGGAAACAACACATCTCCACAATCGTTATTTTCAAGAAGTTTTATGGTCTAAAAGAAATAATTTTCTCAGGAACATCAAGCTAAGTTCAAGTATATATGTTACCGAGAGTGGGGAAACAGGAAGGAAACTATAAATGGGGTCATAGAATTTTGTGGGAGAAATGGGAATAGAGGGTTTGAGTAAAAAGGCCTGAACAGACCACCATCTTGGCATATATTATGCAAAGAAAATTGATGAATAAGTTCAAATCACCATGGTTGTTTTAGAATAATGGGTAGTTAAATAATGTGTACCTTTTCAAAGTGGAGTTTTCTCTAGAAAAGGTTAATGCTAAAATTCATTATGCGGACTATCATAAAAATTGTTAATTTTATGATGACAATGGCCGAATTGAATATTTAGTCTCAAGTAGTAGAGCATTTGGAAAGTGTGTGAAATTTAGTCTCAATCTGGTTACTGATTTAAATTATGTAGTACCTTTCTAACACCTCAGCCCTCTTCAGAGCCATGAACTCCCGGTAAAATAAAGTACTTAATGGAGTACTTCTATAGAACATGATTGGATGCTTCCCATTTTATAGCTCTATTTTATTTTATGCCATAGGATAAATATCTTTAATAGCATAGTTTACTTCTTGGTCCATGGTAGTTTTACTACTTATATTGGGTCCAAGGATGTGTTTGGTTCATTGATCTTATAGTAAAATACATTTCATGATATCAAATTTTCATTTTATGAAGGAAATAATGATTAAGAAGCACATACCTTTCATAACAATAGGACCGTGAAGCCACAATTCTCCTCTATTTTTTGGAGGTAGAGGAGTCCTAGAATCAGGATCAATTATTTTTGCTTCAATATTTGGAGTCAACAAGCCAACTGATCCATAGTGCCTACTTTATTCTGCACCATCTAAATATGCTCCTACTGCTGTGGTTTTCGTGAGCCCATAGCCCTGCAAAACTTCTTGCAACATGACTAAAGGAAGAGCATAACGTAGGTGTAAGCTCACCAAAATAGTTAGGTACTATGTCTAGATTCTAATGCTAGGAATAGCAAGGGTAAAGATGATAGGACCTATCTTACAGTTTGATTCAATGTTAGATTGGGAAACCCCGATGGGCATATGCACAATAAGATTTTTTTCCTGATGATGAACCTTAGTAGAAGTTCAAAACGCATCGATCCTAAAACTTGATGTGATTTATCCAAGAGAATTTTGCTTTAATAAGAATGAAGTCTATGAATCTCAAATTCCCAATCATCCAAGATGCAACAATGTAGTCCCAAAGACCAGAACCGCCATTTTAGGCAAGAAGAGTAATACTACCCACCATGAGGGAATGAACAGGAGGGGCATGAGGATACACCAAGAGTTTTTAATCTCGCCAATAGCCACAATTATGGTGTAAAACCATGTGTTGATATTAGCTCTCATGAGTGCAAATTTGATGTTAAAATATTTCCAGAAGTTATGCAATAATATTGTATCTGATAATAAAATAAATAATTATTACAAATGAATGGTTACATTAGGGTTCTGGGGAGTTTGAATAGCAATAAACCATAAAATAAAGTAAATGCCCTATTACCTCTCAAAACCACCATCTTCAGGTGTTAAGCCTTGAACCAATTTGAGGCAACCCTAGGGCCCATAGTAGTGCTGCCCACTACCACCACAATTGCTACACCTTTCAAACCTTTCGATATTGCCTTTTGTGAGGGCTATGGAGTTGAATGATGAATGAGTGGGTTTGAAGTGGCAATGAATAAATTCAATGGGTTATCTTGCTTTAGATCAATCCTGAAGGATGAGCCTCCTTGCCCTGGGAACTTAAGAAATATGTTAGTTGAAGGTGAACCGATTCCTTGATAGGTTGCAAATTTTATACCTGAATCAGATCAAAATGATCCCCACATAGTAGATGAGGCAATTCAAATGGATAAGTATTATGACAACCAATGAAAGAATTGGGATGATTTTTATAAGAAGTGGAAGTAGGAAAAAAACAATAATAAGGTTATAGGCTCTATTTTTTTTATATACCTACAATTCTCCCTAGCTAAACCAAATTGCTCAAAGTAGGACACAATACACAAAAAGTCATAAGGAAGAGGAAAAGCATATTGAAATGAAAGAACACTGAAATCTTCCTCATTATCGGTACTAAAGATCCTCTGCATACATGCCAATGAAGTCTTTGTTGCTATTTTGTTGAACACATATCTAGCCTGTCCTTTGGTAGCAATTCTGCATGCACCATTAAAAGAAGCTTCTAGATGTAGGGAATTGGTGATGAAACATATATTCATTATGTGAGTAATAAGGAGCGGAACATAGAGTTTCCCCAAAGAAGTTGAGGAAGATGAAGCCCTAGAAGAAATGCTTATCAAGGCATTCATGGATTGGAAAAGCAGGTCAAAGATGGAAGATTCTAGCTACTTAGGGTGTTTAAACTCCCATGAATGATTTATTGGATTGGGGATGTCGTAACATTTTCTTGGAAAAATAATACAGTTAAAATTTTTGAGCTTTTCCAAAAATCCACCAGCTTTATTGGCTGATCTTATTCTCATAGAAATTGGTATATGGCCCAAAGATTTTTCACTATATTCTTTGCATCATAGTCGAGCTGTATTCAAGATATTATAGGGTTGTATTACTCAACGATTATCAATGGCATACCTTAGTGTTAGTACTATGATGGACATTATCACCTTTTGTTGCATCTATCACACAATGTTTTTAATTGCACCAAAAAAAGTCATTGAATTGTAGTCATAACAATGCGAGGGTTCTGTAATGAATGTGAGGCATATATGTTCATAGAAATGAGATGGAACAGTGAATGGATGGGCAAGAAATATTCTATTTGCACTTTGTTTTATGATTGTGATATTGTCAATGGAAACTAGATTAAACTTCCTCATTGGTCATATCAAAGATCCCCTAGGAATATGTTTTATTGCTAAATAGAAGTAGATATTTTATACTTCTAATTAATTAGTCATTCACGAGTGGAGAGAACTCAAGGATGGATCTTCTTACAATCCTTAGTTTTGGTATTGAATTCACTAGTTGAAAGGGCATTTTCAAGAGGCCAATCATGATTTCGACTGCCTTCTTAGTTACATTGCAAGGATCAATGGATGACACATTTGTTAGTTGTTTGTCTCAATTTGCTTAATTTCGAGAAGCTTGACAACAAGTTATAGAAAGCATCAAGAGATTTGCAGATCCACAAACCTTAGTAATTGTATATATGTTAATGCTTCATTGAGATATTGGGGCTCTGAAATTCAAGTTGGAGCTCACGTATATGGTACATTCTACCCAGCTTCCCCTTCTTATAGAATCTAGATCAATCAATATATCAAATGATGATACACTTTTCCTATAGTGACTGCAAGTGTCTCTTTTATGTCAATGAATTCTACAATAAACTAGGACATTGCCTTCAAATATTTGAATGCAGATGCAAAAAATCTGCTTACAATGAACAATGGCAATGGGAGAAACATATCACCAGTGATATTTGATCAAACCAATAATGAAAATATGGATAAGTTGTGAGCAAAGGCAGATGTGTGGACAACCAGGGTCCAGTAAGATGAAATTAGTGAAGGTTGAAAAAAATGTAATATGCAAAGTCAGAGAGATAATATCATAAATTTACAATTGCAAACACGGTTGACAGAGCCAAGAGGTTTGTTTTTGCTAGGTGTTTTGGTGACCAAAATGCAGTATAAAAAGAGGACGAATTCACTAGGTTAGATCCATGATTTTGCTGAGAATTTACCAACCAAGTCGCAACAAAAGGGAGCACATTTTTAGTTGGCAAGGCACCCATCAAATCGTTGTATTGAAGGGCCACAAAATGTCGTTGATAGAGGCACGATTTTGCTGGGGAAGCAATAGCCAAAACACAGTAAATTTTAGCACAAATTAGTTGTGGAAATTGGTATGATTTCACTTGGTAAAAGGTTCATTGAATCTGTTGTTTGAGGGGCCATTAAATGGTAGTGGTTTGTGCAATGGTTTGCAGAGAAAACTGGAAGAGACAAAAATAAGAACTAAGTTCGAAAATAGCCAAGAAAATGGCTAACCTAAGAGGATCATAAATGTGCCTGAAATATGAAATTTTGTTCAAGTCAATTTGGAGTATGGTTTATTTGGGTTTCAAGTCAACTAGGTGTAGATTGTGAATTGGTGAAGCTCACCACCAGGGAACCACCCCCACGCAATTCGACTTTTGGTTTTTTTCATCCCACTTTTCAAATCTCAGCATCAGACTGAGAGTGCCAACAAGAAAATATCCATGTGTTGAAAAAACCAAGCATGTCACCAAGAATCAAACACAAGTGCGTGCCAAGAAAGACTAAGTGCACCTAGGAAAAGAACTTATGAATATCAAATGCACAATGCATCCAATAAAGAGATGAACACATTTCCATATATATGTTTTAAAAAATATTTTAGTGTTGGAACTTGGCAGGTTCATGCTTCTTTGTGAGATTATATAAATGTATTGTTTCAGCGTCGTTGGTGGCAGATTTATGCAACATATTTGATCATTTAAGTTTAACAGATTATCCTTTTCTTTTCCTACAAAGAATTTGCTCTTTATATGTGCTAGAGTTATTGGGATATTCTTTAGGAACTAGGAGGCATGCAAATTTATATTTTTAAATCCCTAATTCTCATCATTTGCAAATTGTTCATCTGCATCTATGCAAGAAGACAACTTAGCTTCAAAACGTTTGTAAGACAGAAAATGCAAATTTTAGCAAATATGGAGCTAATAATAAATTCCCTGTGGTGTCAGAACATTGTTTTCTTGGTTTCCTTTGAGCAATATCATTAGAGAGCCATATATTCTTCAAATTGGTGAGGGACCTTCAGCCCAACGCATGAGTGTCTTCATGGGATTAAATCTTCCTCTTCCAATGGTGGGAGATTTATTCAACATATTTGATCATTGAAGTTTAACAGATTTGCCTTGCCATCACATTCATCTCCTTCAAATTCAACTGAATTTCTTAATGCTGTCTCATTTTCTTCGTGCAATCCTTCGGGAAAGCTTCCTATTTCCACAACAATCTAAGTGAAGATGGAACAATAGCATTAAGAATTTCTGAAGTCAGTTTGCCCTTATTTTCTTATTGCTTTGGGAAATAAATTGGGGTTTATTAACATATTCCTAATTATTCACTGCATATCTTTGTACACAAAGCAAGTTCATTTGGAAGGGCATCAGTCTGAATACAAAGAGCAGTTTGCCCTTATTTATTAACTGTTCGGTTAGGTTGGATAAAGAACCATCTAGAAGATGGAAGCAGAATATTGAAGAAACCAATTCTGTTTGTAGATTTTGGGAAATCCTCTAAAGACCGAGGATTAAAGACCGAGGATTAGGCATCAACTAGAGAGACAATTTATTTGATATGGTTTATAAACAAATATATGCTTTTGCTAGCATGGGAAGAGCAAGTGGAGGAGCCATGTTTTGGCAGGTGATGGCAAAAGGAATGAGTTCATATAGAGATATAGCAATTGCTTTTTAATTGAGTGACTCAAATTCATGTTTCTTTAGGTTGAAGGTAAGGCCACTAAAGTGGAAAAATTTGTGATGCCAATAATCAGAGGGATTGTGATAAGAAATTTAATATTCCAAGAAGAGGAGGTAGTAGTAGATTCTAAATAAATTAGCAATGCAACAACATAAATGTTTGCAAAAAATTTAGAGAGATCCACCTCATTGAATAATGCATACACTACATGGATAATGGATTTCCGCATTTTATGCCTTACAACGTTTTCTTTGCAACATCTGGTGCAAATGCTAGTATATTACCCCTATCGAGGCGAGGAATTGAACTCGTGATTTCACATCAAGGAATGCCTTAATAGAGTACCTAATCACCATCTATCCAAAACTATGTGGACAATATTAACAATTTAAATTTTTAATTATTAATAATTAATATTAATTATTTATTATTAATATTTAATATTAATAATTTTTATTAATAATATTAACATTATTTATATTATTTTTTATTGGTTTATTAATAGTGCATAATAATGATAATGGTGATAATATATAATTTATAAATAATTATAAATTATTAGGGTAATATTCATAAATAAATAATAATAAATGTGTTTGAAGGTTTATGTGGAATTTATTTAGATTTTTAAATCTTCAAAAAAAAATATACTTGATATATGCTTATCTACTTTTATCAACTATATTGTTGTGCTAATATAATATATAATAAACATCCATTCAAAATTAATAATGTGGATTTATTTAGATTTTTAAATCTTCAAAAATAAATATATTTGATATATGCTTATTGACTTCTATCAACCACATTTATTAATATTGTTGTGCTAATATAATATAAAATAAACTAAACCATAGTGATGTGATGAATAATATAAATGTGTTTGAAGGTTTATGTGGATCTATTTAGATTTTTAAATCTTCAAAAAAAATATACTTGATATATGCTTTTAGACTTTTATCAACAATATTGTTGTGCTAATATAATAAATGTCCATTCAAAACTAATAATGTGGATTTATTTAGTTTTTAAATCTTCAAAAATAAATATACGTGATATATGCTTATTGGCTTTTATCAACCATATTGGTCCTGTAATATAATATATAATAAAAATCTATTCAATTAAATATGAATTTATTTAAGATTTTAATCTTAAAAAAAAATATACTTGTATAGCTTACACTTTTATAACTAATTATGTGCTAAATAGTATATAATATTAAGAATATCTAGTCAAAATTAATAAATTAAATTTATTTAGATTTTTAAATCTTCAATAAATAAATATGTCACTTATTAACTTCTATGAACCACATTTTATGTAGATATTGTTGTTGCTAATTAAATAAAAAAACTAACCATAGTGATAAATAATAATAAATGTGTTTGAAAGTTTATATGGATTTATTTAGATTTTTAAATTTTAAAAAAAATATACTTGATATATGCTTATAGACTTTTATCAACCATATTGTTGTGCTAATATAATATATAATAAAACTCCATTCAAAATTAATAATGTGGATCTATTTAGTTTTTTAAATCTTCAAAAATAAATATACTGATTTTTATCAACCATATTGTTGTGCTAATATAATGTATAATAAACATCCATTCAAAATTGATAATATGGATTTATTTAGATTTTTAAATATACATGCTTCTTGACTTCTCTCAACCACAATATAAAATAAACTAAACCATAGTTTATGAAGGGCCACTGTGACTCGGCAACGACTTTATATTAAACCCTAAACCCTCGACGTTGCAGAGGCCAATCTCTTTCAAGACGAAGAGACGTGAGGCAATTAAATACGACTGTGTCGGCCATAGTTTATGAAGGGCGACTGTGACTGAGAAAAGAAGAGCGTCCACCGTCTACCTGAGACCCAAATTCGATGTACTAATGACATCTGGCAGTCACCAAGTGGAGGTCCGAGCTTCTTCAAAAGGCGGGTCAGTCCGGTGCCTCGAACTGAACAGAGTCCATGGCAATGGAGGGAGTAGGAGTTACTGAGGGATGGCTCCTTGTTGCACTGTTTTCAGTATTGGGTGTTGCAGCGGCCAGGTTTTACTGTGGGCAGAAAGCTCTGGGCAGGTGGTCTCTCGTGGGCTTGCTTCCCGTGTTGATTTTCAGTTACAATGATATCTACGAATGGGCTACGCAGATGCTTATCCTGGGCGGGGGAACTATCACATATAGGAAGGGCGCATGGACGAAATGGGTGGTGACTGCAGATCCTACTAATATTGAGTACGTTCTGAAGATAAAGTTCCATAACTTCCAGAAGGGCGACTACTTCCGCCAGGTGTTTGGTGACGTTTACGGCGACATGAACCTTTTACTTCGAGAAGGAGAGACTTGGAGGCAATTAAGGGCAACTGCGTCCACGATTTTTGCTGCCGCGAAAACCCGCAACGACGTTATTCAGACCACTTTGAGGTTAGTGCACCAGAGACTTATTCCACTGCTCCAGCGCGCCGCTAAAGAGGGCATTGTTCTTGACCTCCAGGAAGTTTTTCATCGCTACACTTTCGACAGCATCTCTCATTTCGCCCTCGGATTCGATCCGGGGTCCCTGAGCCTGGACCTCGCACATAATCGTTTCACAGAGGCATATGACCGGGCCATCGAGCTTTCCAGTCGTCGGTTTCTTGTGCCGGCGTTTTACTGGAAGGCACTGAGATTTCTGAATTTGGGGCCGGAACGGCAGATCCGTAAAGATGTAAAAGTCATAGATGATTATATCGCGGAGATCTGTGCTACGACGAGGCGAGAGATAGCGCAGAACAGTGCGAATTGTGAGGATTCTCCGGGCTTCTTGCATCTCCTCCTCCGCCTCGAGAAGGAGACGAACGGCCGCGTGTATTCTGACGACCAGTTGAGAGACGCCTGCGTAAGTATCATAATGGCAGGCAGGGATACGACGGCCCCGGCACTCGCTTGGTTCTTCTGGCTTCTGCAGCAGCACCCTCGCGTGGAAGAGAATATTTTGACGGAGCTCAAAGGCATAATAAAGCGCAGAAAACATGAAACCCACGCAGACCACGAAGAAGCGTTTACGGTGGATGAGTTAAAAGAGATGAACTATTTGCATGCGGCACTCTCAGAGTCTCTGCGACTGTACCCGTCGGCTCCATTAGAGAATTTAGTGGTTGCGAACGATGACGTGCTGCCGGATGGAACGAGGGTGAACAAGGGGTCCGGGGTGTTGTGTTTATGGTATTCCATGGCCCGAATGGAGAGCATATGGGGCGCGGATTGCCGCGATTTCAAGCCAGAACGATGGCTCCACAATGGGAAATTCGTGACCAAGTCCGAGTTCATATACCCTGTGTTCAACGAAGGCCCTCGCCGGTGCCTAGGAAGGGATGTTGCCCATCTGCAGATGAAGTGGGTTGCTTCCTCATCATCCTGCGTTTTCGCGTAAAGGCAGTGGTCGGACATCCTGTCGTGCCAAAGTACGGGATGATGTTGTGCATGAAGCTCGGCCTCAAGGTCACAGTCCTCCCGCGCTAAACAATCACGATCACTTTCACTCTTTTCTTTCACTATCACTATCACTATTACTATCGCCGCCCCTAATAATTTATTTTTAAGCTAGCATATTCCTTACGTTATCTAAACGTATGCTGTATTGCACAATGATATGTATATGTTCGATCGTGCTTTTACGTTATCTAAACGTATGCTGTATTGCACAATGATATGTATATGTTCGATCGTGCTTTTATATTCCCAACATTATCTCATCATGTAAGATTTGTTGACTTGTGTAACCCCCCATTCCTATTTTTCCCTCTTTCTAGCTCAACTAGGCTTATTTACGAGTCTTTCTTAAAGGCAAGATTTAATCGATTTCATTTGTTTTATTAATTTATAACGTTTATTTTTGAAAAATATATATTTATTTTTAATAATTATTAAAAAAATCTTCAACGCAAATATTTAATTATTTAAATAAATTTAATTTTTGAAAAATAATATATATTTAATTTTTAAGATTATTAGAAAAATAATCTTCAACTCAAGATATTAGTTATTTAAACAACTTTATTTTTTGGAAAGATAATCTATATTAAACAACTTTATTTTTTGGAAAGATAATCTATATTGGTTAATTTGAGTTTAAGAAATGTTTTAGATTTTTATGTGAGTCCATCTTTATGGGATCATTAGAGAAGATTAGTGTGCATTATGGCTATGAAACTTTAGAGTTATATATAATAATTAGAGTGAGTTGCTAGAAGAAATTAGTTTAGTAGTTATTAAATCTTTAATATTAAATTAGGTTTTAGTAGTTATAAATCTTTAATAAATTATTCATTAAAAAATTTAAATAATGGAAATAATATTTGTAGGTGAAGATGTATTAAAGAGTTATTATTCTAATAAAAGTTAATTAATTATTTATAATTAAAATAATAATTATTTTAAATTTAATATATCATAAATTAATTATGTTATAAGCTAAAACATAATTAATTGTATAAAAGGTTCTTTATTACTATAATAGTAGATATCGACTAGAATTATTATGTTTAATATTAAGAAATGAATTAAAAATAGCAATTTTTATTTTTTTAGAGATTTTTATTTGTTGTCATGAGAAGCCCGATTTATTAAGTGTTTCCATGTATTATTGATGTTAACACCTTCACCAAGGTTCATATTATTCTTTCTTTTTTCAATTTTTATGGCCTCTTTAATTTTTTGTTTTAGGTAGTGCTCTTCTTTGGTGACAAGTTTAGCTTCTTCCATTCAGATGTAGTGTGAGGATGAGAAAGCATGCTCTGTAAGAGCATATTTTGTGGTTTTGTTCCTAGATATGTCTGCAACATACTCTTTAAGTCTAATGTTAAGTGATCTTCCTATTTCGTCTATGTATTCTTTTCCACAAGAACAAGGAACTATGTAAACCCCTTTTTGCAGGTTAGGGTTTATAGGGTCATTTGTGGAGTCTATGGTTTTTCTAAATGTATTTGGGGGCATGAAAGCAATATTGATGTTGTGTTTGTTTACGATTCTAGATATTCTATTTGTAGTTCCTTTTTATATATGGCAAAGAGAATTTTGGAATGTCTAGGGTTTTCTTTATATTATTTCTATTGAGGGTTTGACGGATGTTTTTCTTGATGATGTTTCTATTATATGCATTATGTAAACAGACTTAGTGGAGGTGGTTTAGTTCGTGCTTTAGGTGATCCGAGTTAGAAATTGTAGTAGCTCTTGTAGTTAGGGTTTTAATAATTCCATATTTTTTTTTGGGATGACGATGAGAGTTTGTGTGTAGGTATCTTTCAATGTGATTTTTATTTCTCTACACTTGGGAGATAAGTTTACCATTTTTTTTGGATAAGAGGATGTCAAGAAAGGGTAACTGGTTATCCTTTTCTTTTTAAATGGTGAATTTAATGTGACTTGAGAGATTGTTAATGTGAGCTAAAAAATCTTCCAGTTTATTTTTACCATGACTCAATTTTGCAACAAACATTGTTGAAAAATCCTTTCCATTCTTCTAGGGTGTAAGGAAAATATTTGAGGGATTTTTGTTCAAAATGTTCCATGTATATGTTAGCAATTATAGGAGATAGAGGAGATCGCATTGCTACTCCACGACTTTGTTCACAATCTTTTCCTTAAAGATGAAATATGTTGATTTTAGGAAAAATTTTAGGAGATTTATAGTTTTGTTATCAGTAATTGATTTCATAACATTGATGTCTTCTTCTATCGGTATCATAGTGTACAGGGAAATAATTTCAAAACTCACCATGAGATCTTCGTCTTTCATTTCAAGGTTTTTGGTCCATTCAACGAATGTTGCAAAGTCTTTTATATAAGATGAGGTGTTTTTGCCTAAGAGACGTAACTTTTTAGCAAGGTATTGAGTAACGAGGTAGGTGGGTGAACTTATGATATTGACTATATGTCTTAATGGGATACTGTCTTTATGAACTTTGGGAGCTCCATATATTCTAGGAGTGATGGAGCTAGTAGGAGGGATTCTCTTTTTCTATAATAGTGTCAAGAGATGAATCTTTTATTTTCTTGGTGACCTCTGTAAGGAGTTTAGCGCTAGGGTCCTTATCTAAGATTTTATAGCAACCACTATTGTTTAGGTGTTCTTCCATTTTTCTGTCATATTCAAAGAAATGGAAGAACACCTAAAGATAACTTAACAAGATTTAAAAATTTGTTATTTTGTAAATGTCCAAGTTATGTAGAGGAAATCAATCTAAAGTTATGTACAATATATGTTGATATATTTGTTGACTTGTTTATCCCCTCATTGTCATGTTTGCCTCTTTCTAACTCAAGTGGGTTTATTTATGAGTCTCTATAAAGGCAAGCCTTATCCATTTGTTTGTTGGCCATTATAAGTTTAGAATTAACCAATGCAACTTATAATGTTTAACTTTGAAAATTAAAAACTTATTTTTCAATATTATTAAAAAACATTAATTTTCAACACACATGATATTATTTATTTAAATGAATTTATTCTTGCCCTACTTCAATGATAACTTAACAAGATTTAAAAATTTGTTATTTTGCAAATATCTAAGTTATGTAGAAGAAATCAATCTAAATTTGTTGTGTTTCCATAGGTGTCCATTGAATCTTCTTACATATTCACCTAAGATTGAAAAATCACCTCCCACCCATGTAGCATATGTTATATTATATCTACTTTTAATGTGAGTTTTAGTATCTTAGTTTAGTCGAAATTGATCTTTTTGTACTAATCAAACATATTATAAATGCCTCTGTAGGTGCCATTGTTATTTGTCCTTTTATACCCACCCAATTCCATCCTTCACCCATCCCATTTAGTCCACATTATGTGCTAACCACTTGAGATATAGAAGAGCATCATAATGACAAGATCAGTGAAATATATGAGCTAATAATGGGACAACTGACCATGGCTGACTATGACAATAAAATCATAGCACTGTTGGAATATGTGTCATTTCCTAGAGATGAAGAAATGAAAATACAAGACTTTCTCAATGAATTGTCAAGACCATTTTAGGAGAGAAAATCTTAATGATGGAAACTTATTTTAAAGTGTAGAAACCTTGGCAAATCTTACTAGTCCCTAATATGTAAAATATTTTGTGACATTTGTATAAAAATATTCAAAATTCTAATGATTTTATATAGTCTCTATAAAATTTTGGAAAATTTTAAAAGAAAATAATTTCACAAACTCCGAAGCCCTTGAAATTGGAAAGAGGCTGAGAAATCTCAATAGAGAAGATGGTTGGAAGATCAGTAGTTGTTGGATAATAGCCCTCACTTCCTAGTCGGGTTCTTCCTCCCCTCCTTCTTTTTATAACTTGTTCTATTTTTCTTATAGCTTAGTTTCCCCTTGTTATCTTTTAACCATCTCTCTTTTACCTTCGTTCTTTGATCCTCTTTGGTGGGTTGTTTATATAGTATAAGAGACTTTAATAGCATTTAGTTTAATCTATTAGTTATATTTTAAATTTTAACTTAATAATTACTTTAATATTGAAATCGATCTATGATAATATGTTAATTTACAATTAAAAAGAAATAAACATTTTAACAATTAAATAGATATTTATTCTTACTATATAATACCTAAATTATTTATATGTATATATATATATATATATATATATATATATATATATATATATAAAGTTAAAATAAATATCAAAATTTTAATACCTTTTATTAAATTCATATTTCCCATTAACTTTTAATTTAATAATAGTATAACTAACTATTAATTTAATAATGATTTAAATCCATAACTTTAACTTATTTTAATTTTTAATTTTTAATTAAATACAGTTATGCTCATTTTTCCCTGAGACCAGTCCAACTAGCTGTTTCCTAGTCAAATATAGTCGTTAGCTCATCAATATAGCCATTGCCTGGCCAAAAATTATAGCCGTTGGATGTTTTGCTCTATCTATTTAACATGCAGCATAGATCTATTTCTTCAACTTGTCCTAACAATGAACCACACTGGTTGGTTCGAAACGCGTCGACGAATGAACTATCATGTGATTTATGCTGAAAAAACTCTCTCGTAAACTTGATATGGATCACAAAAGCCTCAATTCAACAAGAAAATAATTTCATCCTATAAAACTTGGGTGAATCATTTTAGAAACAATGGAAGCTAGTGAATCATTTTTTGGGAAAAAACATGGAAACTTGGTTGATTTGTGAATTTTAACCACTAGAATTTTCCTTTCATTTTGGGGTAAGAAAAAGTATGAGAAGCCCAAGATACTCAGTGACATCATTTAAAAGGAAAATATTGTTATAAGTAGTTAGAAACTAAGGTTAACCCCCATAATGTTTGGAAGAAGGAAAGGTCGTTGAAATGTAGGGGTTGTGGAGGAGAACATCAACTCCATGAATTACCTCACCAAAAATAGTAGAAGGATATCCTATCTAAACTCTAGACACATGGACTATTAACTAGAAATGTAGAAAGAAGTAGATCAAAGAGGAATAATTTGAAATGTTGGGGCTATGAACACCTGCCATTATTTCCCTTATAAGTGGCATGAGGGTAGGGATATTTTTGACATCCAAGAGACCACCTCAAGGAATAAGGCATACATAAGTGCATTAGATGGATAAAATATGGGGATATTAATGGGAAAAATCCCTAGCAGTGGCAATCTAGCCTACAAGGAGTCAACTAATGCTTGGAGAAATCAAGAAGGTTGAGTCACCCACCTTTGGTGGTGAGAATAAGAGAAATGAAGGAACATCCCCAAAATATCTTTAATATAATGAAAGGTACATGATAGGATAATGAGGTTTAATAACTAAGCATTCATAGATAAGGTAAAATGCTTGCATGGGAATGCAAGTGGGAGAGATCCTCCTAAACTATTTAGAAAGATTTTGGTTAAATCTTGTGCATATGATAGTATGTGATGCACCCTTGCTAAAATGAACATAAAGGGAATATTTTGAAGATGTAAGGTCAAATTGTACACTGAATTACAAGACACCATAAGCATGAGAAGGTTTGGTTTGTTGCAAATGTCTAATATATATTAGACATGTTGAACTCAAGATTCAACGAAATTGAATTAGTTGTGAAATTGAGATGCTATAACTCATCCATGAATTGATTGAATAATAGTTGGTGTGTTGAGACAACTAATATGCACACGAGTGAAAATCAAAGGGATCCGAAATATTTTACAAGAAATGAAAATTGGGCCATGAGCCCACTAGAAACTTGAGAAATTTCATTTCTATGTTTAATAACATTGTTATCTTTATCCATGTGAGGAGATTCTGAATGAGTTTGGAATCCTGCATTATAGAGTTATATCAAAGGGTAGATATGGATAAAAATTAAGTCAAGGAGGGCTTGACTAGGTCCACATGAAGCATATGGAAAATGAAGTTATAGCTATGAAATGGATTAAAAGGGGAGCTTTTCCTTAACTAAATTTTTTTCTTGGCTGATATATTTTTATTTTTGAAGAAATGTGAATGTGTTAATAGTAAGCATATAGAAATTAGTACTTTCTATGTTTTGGGTAATACAATAAAGTTACCCAATGAATTCCATGACACATATAATGTTCATATGGTAAATGTGCAAGAGTGAGCTCTTGTTGTTAAGTACCACATGAAAGAAAGTAGTGTGCTTATGCTTATGATTATGAGATTGGTTGTGTGAATAATTGAAAAGAAGAAACGCTGAAATTTAACTCTAAAAATAACAGTGTATGAATAGCATGGAATGCATGCAAGTATGTCACATGCCTATCAAGATGAATGTCCATAGGGAATATTGAATGTTGCAACATCAGATATGTTAAAGAATATTTGGAATCTTTTGAAAGTCATTAGTTGTCAGTGCCTTTGATGGTATCCATGTAAGTAGGGAAAAAAAATAAGAAAAGGTAAAAAGGTAAAGGAAAGGGATTCTATAAGAATTATTTTTAGCTGAATTTGGTATCTTTTGTTTGAAAATTAATGCATGTATTTCTTGGATGCCCAAGAAGTGGTATGGTTAAGGTAGCAAACCTTCATTATGAAAATATTTCTAGGAATTTTGTAATGTTTGCAAAAGAAAGTGGAAAAATAATTTAGTCATGAATTTAAAGATGTTCATCTCTCAGCTTTGACCCATGGTTGTGGATTTGTTGCAATGGCATACCAAATCCTTGTATTATTTTGCAACTACTTTTCACCTGCAAGAGAGCCCACAATGACATCGATTAGAGTTGAAAACATAAAAAATACAATGTACCTCAATTAAAATAAAGCATGAAACACATGAAATGTGAAGAAATGAAAACTCAAGAGTATGGGAAATAAAATCTCCTTTATTATTTAATGTAGAGAGATACATTAGATGATTCAAAGAAACTAAAAGGAGTTATGGTGAGCAATGTTTCTCTAAAACTGTCCTAAAGGAAAACCCCTGTCTTCTACCCTATGCCAAAGCTCTCTCCCCTAAAAGTATCCATAAGAAAATTATTTAATGGAAAATTCTTTCAATGAAAAATATAGTTGATTTCCTTAGCAATTTTGGCAGTGTAACATTGCTCCAAGTTCTTCTTCTTTGCTCCAATTCAACTGGTATGTATAGGCATAAGACCAATACATGGCTCCCCTTATCTCATTAATGATATTAGGATTGGTGGGAGACAAGAGGAGTCCTTTGGGGGCTCCTTAACTCCCATTGAAGATTGGAATGGATTAAGAATGGGATATCAGAGGATAGTTTTTCTATGGTCTAAGGCTTTTACATAGTGGAACCATCTTTCAAGAGTTTTATAGGTGCAATATAACTAATATACATGATGTATTCTTTTGCTAGAATCAAGAAATACATTTTCGAGCAACCTTGTGAATTCTTGTTGTTTAAAATGAACTTTTGAATGCATAAATGGATGGGTTATAAATTTGATTGTACAGTTGAAAAATATTCAATAAAAATAATTGTAAATTACTTAATTTTTAGTTTTTTTAGCATGTGCATATACTACAAAAGGATATGTCGTCACCAAGGTGGGAAGTTGTTAGTTCTGCCAATCTTGATGTAGTCATGGATACAACATTTGACATTGTGGAAACTCATGCACAGGTATTTAAATGACATTATTTTTGTATACTTCAATGATAACTTAGTAGTTTTTTGGGTCCTTAACTTCTAGAGTCGTTTTGAGGCACTAAATGTCATTTTTTTGGCAATCTACTACCAATGATTTTCTAATAAAATCATCTTTTCCATTGTAGTCCTCGGAGATATCTTTCCAATGGGGTATCATGCGTGTCAAATGGAGATAATATGACCAAATCACAACTGTGGGAAATTGATTGTCTAACTAACCCCAACAGGGCCTATAAACTTTTGGTGTTACATCTCCTTGGGTTAGGGTTTTGGTTGTTTAGGGTTTGCTCTTATTGTTAAATAATAAAAAGGCCCTTGAGCCTCATTGTAAAGCAGTTTAGAGGCATGTAGCCACCACATTTTTTCTCAGGAATAAGCTACCATCGCTCGAGCTAGTTTATTTTAATTTCTGTTACTAAGCATATTTCAGTATTTTACATTAATGAAATGGAGTATTATTTCTACTGCATCTCTATATTTACGGTTATATTGTAATTTGTTGTGTTCCCATTCAAATCTGGATGAGTGGTATCAAAGTGGTCTGCTCTTTCTCTGATTTTCTTTGCATGTCCCCAACAAGGTCGGGATATAAGGAGTTAGGGCTTGAATTGGTCAAACCTTTGGAAGGCCAACATCACAAATTCGGATGGCCTCCCATGGAAGATTAAAAGAAAGGCGAGGGAGTATGATATCCTATCAAAATCTTGCTCGAAGATGCCCTTGAGCAACAAAGGAACGCGATGATGGACAACTTTGCCCAAATCCTTCAGCGACTACCCAGGGGCGACACATCTACTTCCAGCAGTTACTTTGGAAGTGCCACACCCTTTAAGGTACAAGTTAACTTTGACATTCCCACATTTGAGGGTCAGATAGATGCAGACACTGTAGATAAATGGTTAAATATGCTAGAAGGGTATTGTTTTGTTCATGATTTTTCCCAACGAGAAAATATTACTTTCGCTCTTCTCAAAGCCGCCCCTCATGTCAAGGACTGGTGGGAAGCCTACTGCGAGAAGAAGGATGAAAGTAGGGCCTCACTGTTTTCAGCAGCACCCACTTTGAATTCATTTTGGGATGCCATCAAGGAGCAGTACTACCCCGTTAGAAGCTATGAGGATAAATACATAAAGTGTACCATGTTGTGGTAGGGAAGGGACTAAGACGTGTTAGATTTTACCAATAATTTTTATACCCTTCACACAAATTTGGGTATCAAGGATACAGGGTAGAATTTGGTACTCAAATACTGTGGCTGCCTACACAGGTACATCTAGGATGAGATGGAGTTCCAAGACATCTCCTCACTCAGTACGATGTGCCAATACATTGCCAAGATCGAGCATAAGTTTAAATAGAAGAAGCGAGACTTTGGATCTGTGAATTCAAAGTAAGGGAAACGTGACCCTAAACCACAGAAAAAGGACAAAGCCAAGGTGGGGTGGCCCAAGACAACTCGCCAAAGTGGGAAGCAAAGAACAGCACCATGAAGCTGAAGAAGGACATGGGGACGTGGCGTGAGTTCCATAAGAGCTCCACTCATAGTACAAGTGAGTGCCAGGCCAGGAAGTCACTAGTGGTCGAGCTAAAGGCTTCAAAATCAGATACATGTTCCAACTTCAAGTTAGAACCTGACAAGTGGAATGACAAAGGGAAGTAGATTATCGATGCAGAGCCCAAAGCCACTGTCTCCACCATAAAGATCCAAAAGGAGGAACTCGAAGATCTAAAGGAGGAGGAGTGCCTCTTCCACTTCCACATGTAGGTAAAGGGTAAACTGCTATAGTTCATTATCGACAACGGAAGCCAAAAGAACCTCATTTCAGCAGAGGTCATGAAGCGACTAGGTTTATCGACCATAATACATCCCCAATTGTGCACCATCGGGTGGCTTCACCAAGGATGGTATCTTTTCGTGAGCTAGAAGTGTCGCCTTCCATACAACATCAAGCCCTTCACAGATGAGGTATTATGTGATGTTATTCCCCTTTATGTTTGTGATGTATTATTAGGCCAACCATACTTGTGGAAGCGACATGATGTGTATGAATTAAGGCCTCGTGCTGTTATTGTTACTTTGGTAAATAAGTTGTATAGGATACCAGAGGTAGCACCACTTACCGCTATCTCCTTTTTTACTGCAAAATAATGCAGTAAGCTCATTTCCAGAATTGAAAATTTTGTTTTCCTGATGATATGCCCTCAGGGAATGAAGAAGATGGTGGCCACGACCTCCAGACAGGGCCCCTTCACACGATAACTATAGATGGACAAGGTCGTGGAGGAGTATGAGGACATCTTCACCTTCCATGTAGGGGTTCCTCTACACTGCTAGGTCAAGCACTCCATTGATTTGACCCCAGGTGTGCCACTACCCAATGGACCAATCTATCAGCACTCCATTTTAGAGAACGACAAAATCAAGAGGCAGATTCAGGAGCTATTGTAGAAAGGTCACATCCGACCAATTTCATCATCTTGTGGGAGCCTGATCATGTTGGTACATAAGAAGGATGGGACTTGGAGACTCTGTATTAAGTATCAGGCATTGAACAAGAACACTGTCCGGAATAGGTACCTGATCCCACAAATTAATGACCTTCTAGACCAAATGAAGGGGGAAAATATTTCAGTAAGATCGACTTGAAGTCAGGATATCACCAGGTACCAATCAAACCATTCGATGTGTGGAAGACTGCCTTCAAGTCTAAGGAGGACCTTTTTGAATGGTTGGTTATGCCTTTCGGGTTAACAAATGCTCCGACAACCTTCATGAGGCTGATGGATGACATCTTGTGACCATTCACCAACTCATTTCTAGTGTTATAATTGGATGACATCTTGATCTTCATCCAGAGTTGGGAAGAGCACCTCCACCACGTCTAATAGGTTCTCCAAATGTTGCGGCAACACAAGCTATGTGCCAATTTGGAGAAATTCACTTTTTGCATGACCCAAGTTTAGTATCTGGGATACGTTATTGATGAATGGGGGGCACATGTGGATCCAACCAAGATCCAAGTCTTTTGGAATTGGCCATCTCTAACCACTCTGACAAAGCTCTGCAGCTTTTTGGGTCTTGCCAATTTCTACCGCAGGTTCGTGTTGCGATTTTCTCATATCACTTGGCCCTTGAGTCAATTCACCTAGGGAGGAGCGATAGAAAAATTCTTTTGGTCTGAGTCTCAACTTAAGGCATTCATAGAGTTGAAACATCGCCTCTTCTCGGCACCAGTGCTCATATTACCAGACTTGCAACAACCATTTTAGATTGAGACAGATACCTCTAACTATGTTATTGGGGCAGTCCTTACTCAACACGGGCATCCAGTGGCATATCACAGTGAGACACTTTTAGACACAGTCTGAAAGTATCCCAAGTATAAGAAGGGAAACACTGATAATGTTGCAGATTGCCTCAATTGACTACCAATCATGGCGTTAACCACCATGATCAACTCTTGTGGGCATGAGACTTCTGAGTGGCTGCTTCTTTACAAAAGTGACCCAAAATTTGGCCACACATACCAAACACTCTTAGAGGGTTAGCATGTTCCATATTTTCACCTCTAGGATGTGCTATTATGCCACCTAGATCACCTTTGTCTTCCTTCAAGCTAACGTTCCAAGATGATTTGGGAAGCACACTATAGTCGGGTTGCTAGGAATTTCATGGTTGAGAAAATGGTGGCAGTACTATAGAAGTATTTCTATTGGCCGAATCTTCGACAGGATGTTAGGAAGTACATCAGATCTTGCACTACCTGTGCCATTGCCAAAACAACCATCAAGAAGCAAGGCCTCTATACTCTTCTACCTATCGCTAGTCGACCTTGGGAATCCATCTCCATGGATTACATGTTGGGCCTTCCTTCTAATAGGCATGGAAACGACTGTGTTTTTGTGGTCATGGACAGGTTCTCGAAGATGGCCATCATGGTGGCCTGCAAGAAGAATATCATAGCAGAAGCCATTGCTTAACTCTTCTTTGAACAAGTGTGGGTACACTTTGGGATCCCATAGTCTATCATCTTAGATTGGGACAACATGTTCCTCAGTAAATTTTGGTCTAGTCTCTGGTCGATGCTAAATACCAAACTCACAAATTCCACAACCTTTCATCCCCAAACTGATGGCTAGACAGAGGTCATAAATAGGATTATCATAGACATTCAGCACATGTAAAACACAAAGCATCCATGCACATGGGATGAGAGCCTCCCCTATGTTCAACACAACTATAGCCAGGCTCTCCACAGCTTGACTAGCCACAACCTATTTCAGGTGGGCTTGGGATTCCAGTCACTATGTCCCATTGATGTGACCATGCCATTTGTAGCTAATCAAGCATATTTGTCTCATGTCCAATCTGAAACAGATAAGGCAAATAACTTCATTGAGCACATCCAACATATCCACTAACAGGTCCATGACATTCTGGAGAAATCAAATGCCAAGTACAAGCAACAATATGATCAACATCGGGTGCCACACAAGTTTTAGGTGGGCGGCAAAGTCTAGTTGCATTTGCAAAGGGAACGCCTTACCAGAGCTTATTGGAAACTCAGACCACTATGATATGGTCCTTACACCATTACCAAGGCTATGGGAGACAATGCATTTGAGCTCAACATTCCCCCATTCCTTGGCCTGCACCTAGTGTTCAATGTGGACCACCTTCGGCCATACTTTCCACCATTACTAGGCACATCTGACATTGTAGAGAATCTCACACCAATAGAGTTAAATTCAGATTGCATGGAACAAGATGCCACTGATCAGATCATGGACACACAGATCAAGCACACGCGCCAGTATAAGATCCAAGTGTATTGAGTTGTCAAAGTAGGCCAACTCCTTCACTAGGGCAAGTGGCTCACCAAGGACCAAGTTCAACAGAAGTTTCCTCATCTCATGGAAGAACTCAATGAAATGGGGACCATTGCTTCCTAAAGGGGGAGGAATGATCCAGGTGGATATTGGTTGGATCCCCACCATTGTTTCTTTCAGTTTTTTAGTTTCCTTAATTGTAGCAAAATTTACTATTTTTAGTAGTTTTTCGGGTCCTAAACTTTTGGAGCCGTTTTGAGGCCCTAAATGAAGTTTTTTTGGCAATCTACCTCTAGTAATTTTTTGATAAAATCATATTCTTTTTCATAGTCCTCAGAGAGATCTTTCCGATGGGGTATCATGCATGTCAAACTGAGATAATATGACCAAGTCATAATCCTGGGAAGTTTGTTGTCCAACTAACCCCAACGAGGCCCATAAACTCTTGGTGCTACATCTCCTCGGGTTAGGTTTTTGGTTGTTTAGGGTTTTCTCTTATTGTTCGATAATAAAAAGGCCCTTGAGCCTCATTGTAAAGTAGTTCAGAGGCATGTAGCTACCACATCTCTTCTCAGGGATAAGCTACCATCGCCCGAGCTAGTTTATTTCCATTTCTGTTACTAGGCATATTTCAGTATTTTACATTAATGAAATGAAGTATTATTTCTACTGCATCTCTATATTTATGCTTATATCTATAATTTGTTTCATTCCTGTTTAAATCTGGATCATCCTTCCCCTTCAATACCCACCCAATTCCATCCCTCCCCTCTCTCATTTAGTCCACATTACATGTCAATTTTAACCATTGGGTTCGCTCCCAACACTTGGTATTCCCATTCCCCCCCCCGCCAACCCTAGGGTACTTCCCCCTATTGTATAAATATTGGGGGTGTGTTGATTGCAACACATAGTATATTTTTGTTTACACCCTTCCACCATGCCCACAACCATTCACCCTACACCACTCCATCATTCAACTCGCTCTATCACTACATCCACTATTGCAACAACTAATATTGCATCTACTAAATCTATACCTACAATGGTTGAAAATATAGTTGTTACAACTACATCCTCTCCAAACCCCATCATTGCCTAAAAGAAGGTTGTCTAGCCAAGGTTGGACCTCCTGTTAGTGTGCATCCATTATTTTAGTAACAATTATTGTATCTATTGTAGCTACATATATAGTAGTTGCATCTATTATTTTTTAACTACATCCTCCCTACTATAACATCCCTAATTTTACTCCTGTATTGTTAATGTTAAGTTATGACTAAATTGTTAGTGTGCAGAACATTGGTTGGATGATACATTAATTAAGTAGTTAAATTTCATTAGTTGAAACTAACTCATATAATTGAAGGAAGGACTGCCTTATGGAACCATAATATGAGGAAAGCTTTCCTGGTTATGTTCCTTGGAAGCCTTAACCTAATTCAATTAAATTACGAAGACATAAGTTGTAGGGAAATCACATTTTAGTTAATTTTTTGTTAGTAACATAATTAGTGAGAGAATTGATGAGTTGACAATCATTTATGAGACAATATTACAGTGGTAGGGGGCATTGGATGGTGACCATCTTCCCTCTTGTTTAATAAAGGAGATAACAAAATGTGGTGGCATGACTTTTCAGGAAATATAGGGGTTGTTACACAATGAAGTATTAGACAGGAAGACAATGGAAGGAAGAAGGTGATTTTCAATTCCTAGAGCAAATCAAATATCCAAGGTATTGTTTCCTCATATGAATGATGAGATATCAAGGAAAAATGTATAATAACAACACTAGAGAAATGGTAAAATTCATATGTTGTGTAATGGTGGATCTAGGTTGTTCATATAAGGGTGCTTATTTAGATTTTTTCATCTAGAGGGGTTGACCTATTGATATTTTGGTTCTACTTTTGTGTTGGTGGTGCATTAGATTTCTTTATCTAGTTTTTTGAAAGATGAGAGGTGTTAAACTTTTCTACTATATATATAGTAGATATAATTTTCTTGTAGGTATTTACCTCCTAATGATTTCTACATAGTATTCTTATGCCATTGATATGATTGGGAAAGTACACTTCATAAATCATCAACAGTAAATGCAGTGGAAATAGTAAAGATCATAGAAAGGAAACCATGCATAATAGAGAAAATATTTTTATCCTAGGAAACCTAACCTTGGGAGAGAACCTAACCTTGGAAGAAAACCCAACAACTTTTATTTTCAAATAAATTATTCTTCAACAAAGTTTACAAATCAATATTTTGTCTAGAAATTTGTGCCAAATATCAAGTCCTAATAATAGTCAAAACTTGTCAAGATATCACAATTCAACACTAGTCCTATGGAAATAAACCATTGAATAGGAAAGTGAAAATAAACCATATATCACCCATAAGTTCCTATGGAAATGTCTTGAAGGAAGGATCAAGCAGGTTTGACAACATGATGAAAAGTATAAGAAATTAAAGGAGACATTCTAGCAAGAGTCTGGGGATGATCTGGGCAAGGAATATGGACTCTCAGAAGATGGCATGATTAGATTTAAGAATATAATCTATGTTCCAAATGAAGGAAATCCATATAAGTTGATATTGAAGGAGTTTCATGCTAATGCATAATCTGATCACCCAAGCCACAAAAAGATTATATTAGCCATTAAGAAATTTTACTAATGGCTTGACTTGAAAAGGGAAGTGGTTGATTTCATCTCCAAATGCATGGAATGTCAAAAAGTAAAAGTTTAGTGCAAACACGTAGCTAGTCTATTACAGAATATTCCCATTCTGGAATGGAAGTTAGAGGTGGTTTCCATGGACTTTATTATAGGGATGGAAAATAATTCTAAACAACATGATGAAAACATAGTAGTGGTTGACATTTTCAACAAAGTGGCTCACTTCATAGTTGTTAAGTCTATGAATTCAGCTAGTGAGGTGGATTAGATTTTTATACAAGAAGTTTTGAGATTACATGGAGTTCGATCAGAGCAGAGAAGCGGGTGAGATCAGTTTTACGGGGAGCGGGAGGAAGGTGGGAAAGAAAACTAGGGTGTTGAACTGTGACAGAGTCAATCATCCATGAAAGGACGCACATAAGGGAGCTCATTTCCCTCCTACAATTTGTCCGTGGCTAGCAGGGGCAAAAATCCAATAGAATATGATAAAGAGCCTGCAAAAGGAAGGGATATAGGCAAAGAAGAAGAACAGGAGGGGAGTAAGTCAAACAAGCACAATAATGCAATGGAAAATGAAGAAGAAATCAGGGAACAGGGCACTAAATTCAAAGCACACATGGGCCCATGCAAACCCAAAGCAGCGGTAACTCCTAGAGTCATTTTAAATGACCCAGCGTTGTAGGCGCATAGGGATCACATGCAAACTTATGAAATCATTTATAAATTTATGGGGTTGTGGCCCAATGAAAAACCCTTACAAACATGGATTAAATATCACTAGAAACCAAAAGGTAGCATTGACCTACATCTGGGGTCCAAGGGATTTTTCACTGTGCTATTTACAAATATTGAAGATAAGGACAGAGTGTTTGAAGGAGGGCCAACCAATGCAAGAAAACAAAAAACAAAAAGAATTTATGATAAGTGATGCTAAACAGGATATGGATTTGGAAATGACCCAAAGTGAGATGGAAATGGAGGACCATGAACTCCAGGAAATTCTTGAGAAAGAGAACCTAGATTTAGAAGGTTTCTTCAATCAAGGAACCAAACAAGGGTTAGACTCATTACCTACAGAGGACTTTAATAGGGTTCAACAGCTGTTTTTATGGAAAACCCAGAATAAAGGGGTGGACAGACTAAAACATAAAGATAGACAAGGCCACGAAGGAGTGAAAACGATGAAAAATATAGTAGGATTAGCACCTAGAATCCCAGGAAAGAAGAGGAGCAGAAAAAAAGCAAAATGAGTTGTTGATGGAATGTGGAAAGCTAATTATAGATTTGGGTAAGATGAAAGATCTATCCAATTACTCGTTTACTAGCCTTTAATTATGTTATTTACTTCTTGGAATATTAGGGGTCTAGGTAGTAAAAGGAAACAAAGGTTACTGAGTAACAGAATGAAACAAGCATCTCCAGATGTGATTTTCATCCAAGAAACCAAATGTTCCATTCAGAAGATAAGAGGTATCCATAGTACATGGCTCAAGAGATTTGAGCTCCTGGAAGTCAAAGCAGAGAATACAACAGGTGGTATTCTTACACTTTGGAATCCACAAAAAATTGACTTGATAGATGCAGAGGCATCTAGGGATTATTTATCTATAGTAATTCAACTAGTAGGGGATAAGGAAACATACTTGGTCACAAATGTCTATGGACCTCAAAGAATGGATGACAAACTCAGGCTTCTAAACTCTCTAGAGTCTCACAAAGACAGACATGTGGGAATACCCTGGATCTTAGGGGGTGATTTCAACATGATTAGATCACTTACGGAAAAAAGGGGGAACTAGAGTTCTAGGTAAAGACTTTGTGGATTTTCAAACCTTTATTGATAAGATGAAGATAGTGGATATTGAAATGAATAACAGAATCTTCACTTGGAACAATAAAAGAGGAGGAGAATCCCAGGTAGCTTCCAAGTTAGATAGATTCATAATCTCAGAGGATCTTATGCTCAATAACAAGGAAATGGTTGCAAGAGTGCTCCCCTTTGGAGGCTCAGATCATTGGCCGATACATCTGGAGGTTCAAGGCATTAGTAGACCCAGGAACAGACCTTTTAGATTTGATAACATCTGGCTGTCCCACCCAGATTTTTTGAGCAACGTAACCGAGTGGTGGACAGAGGAGTTAAACATTCAGGGCACTAGAATGTTCCTTCTCTAGAAAATATTGAAGCACATCAAAGCCCCGCTCAAAGATTGGAACAAGAATGAATTTGTAAATATCTTTGAAGGGAAAAAAATTATTGAAGGTAGAATGTAGGAACTTAACCAAATCCTTATCAAAGAGGGCCATGACAAAGTAAGAAGTGATCAAGACACCAAATATCAACAACAATGGGAGAATATATGCAAACAAGAGGAAATATTTTGGAAACAAAAATCTAGAGTCCAATGGCTAAAGGAGGGTGAACGAAATACCAGATTTTTTCACAAATCCACCATGGCTAACAGAGCACACAATAGAATTTCTCTGATTAAGGATAAAAGAGGAAATAATCTCAATTCGCATGAAGAAATAGAAGCAGTTCTAGTCCAGCACTTTCAAAGCATACCACAGGAAACCTATTATGAAAGAGATCACTACATCTAGGATTTCACCGAACATATACCTAGGACGGTTTCCAGAGAGGATAACGTTAATCTTTACAAGCCAGTGACTGAAGAGGAGGTTAGTGGGGTTCTCAAAGAAATGCAGAATGGAAAGGCACCAGCCCCAGATGGTTTCAATGTTGACTTCTTCAAATCTTGTTGTAATATTGTCAAACAAGATGTTATGCAGGTTGTGGAAGATTCCAGGAGGAACAAGACCATTTTGAAAGCGCTGAACTCCTCTTTTATAGCCCTGATCCCTAAACAGGAGATGACTCTAACCCTCGATAAATTCAGACGTATAGCATTGTGCAATGTGGTTTATAAGATAATTTCAAAAGTAGTTGCAAATAGACTCAAACCCCTCTTGCCTTCACTAGTTTCGGGGGAACAAGCTGGATATGTGGAAGGAAGGCAGATTCTTAATAATATCATCCAAGCACATGAAGTAGTGCACTCTCTTACCAGCAAGAGAAAAGATGGTATGATTATGCAACTAGACATTTCCAAAGCTTATGATAAGCTGAGTCGGAGCTATATAAGGAAAGTTCTTATTGCTTTCAAGTTTGACCATAATTAGGTTAGATGGATCATGGCTTTGATTACCTCTTCTATTTTTTCAATTCTAGTCAATGGCTCTCCTTTGGAGACCTTCACCCCTTCCAGAGGACTCAGGCAGGGTGACCCTCTCTCTCCCTTTCTCTTCATCCTCATGATGGAAGGTCTGGGCAGAGCTATCAAGTATGCTAAAGAAGTTGGTAACATAAGGGCATTCATCTCTCTGATAATGGACTAGCCTTGACTCATCAACAATTTGTGGACGATACCATGCTATAGGGAATACCCATAGTCAAAGTGGCTATTGCTTCTAAACAAATCCTCAATGACTTTGCCATGGCCTCGGGCTTGGAAGTTAATCACTCCAAATCCAAGATTTTTTTCTTTAATACTAACATTTCTATTCAGAGGAACATATCTAGAATTATGGACTTTCAAAGAGACTCCCTTCCCTCGAAATATCTAGGGATTCCATTAACTGCAAAACCGCTTCACAAGAGTGTCTAGGAGCTGATGATCAGTAAGTTGCATGACAAGACCAGAAAATGGACAATGAGGTCTTTAAACTTGGCTGGTAGGTTGATCCTCACAAAGGCTATTCTACAATCTATCCCGATCTTTATGCTTTCAGTTATCCCTACTCCTAAAAGCAAGGGGGAAGAAAAGAAGAAGTGGGCCTTAGTTGCTTGGGAAAAAATTTGGAAACCGAAAAAATATGGGGGTCTTGGATTGGACAATCCTAAAATCCTAGGTAGGGTTCTAGGAGCTAAATTATGGTGGCGATGGATCAAGGAACTAGAGGCACAATGGGAAATAACTTGGAAGGAAAAATATGCAATTTCATGGCTAGATAATGACCACATAAGGATGGATGGAAATATAAGAGGATCTCACATTTGGAACAAAGCCTGGGAGAACAAAGGCTTAATCCAAGATAACAACTTCTGGGAAATCCGAGAGGGAGACTTAGCCTTATTCTGGGAGGACAGATGGCAACAAGAACCTATTGTGTTACAGGAGGATCTGGAGGACCTCAAAGCAGAGACAAACACTAAGGGACTCACTTGGGTTAAGGATTTTTGGGAGCAAACTAATAGTTCTGGTAAATGGAGAAACTGTAAGAATTTTGAGCTTAGAAATGATAGTCCTCTAAAAGCTAAGGCCAAAAGACTGATGAAAATGTTAGAGCAAAGGAAAATCCTAGTGTCAAGGGGGCAAGACCAACTGAGATGCAGCAACAACAATGAAGGGAACTTCAATCTCAAGGAAGCTAAAATTATTTTCCTTGAGCTTGATTCTCAAGCTCCTGACAGGATTTGGCAAAATCTATGGAAGCATCAGGGCTGGATGAAAGTTAAACTCTTTTTGTGGCTGGTTTTGCAAAGGAAAGTCTTAACCTAGGACAACATTAGGAAGAGGGGTTTCCTTGGGCCTTCGAGATGCCCACTCTGTGAGGCTCGAGAGGAAACCATGGAACACCTTCTCAACACCTGTGTTTTTGCTTCTTCATTATGGGATTTTTTTCCCTTAATCTTCCTACAATCTGACAGAGATAAGGAAAGTATTTTCAATACCCTTACCAAATGGAGAAGGAATTTTTCAGATAATGAAGTTCTTAGGTCAGCATGGTCTCTTACACCAAGCTTCATAATATGGAACATCTAGAAAGAAAGGAACAATAGAATCTTCAAAAATGTTAAGAAACGTTCCTAATATATTTATGATTTGATCCTAAGACAGATTAAAGAAATGGGCAGTACGACAATTTGAAACCTCCCCTTGAACGCCCCTTCTGCTACAGATAGGAGGATTCTCTGTGGGCTAAATTTGCAGGGAATCGTTCCTCAAGGATTACTCAGGCAAAGTTTTATTGTGGATCTTATGCTAGACTTCTGGCATCCCCCCCCTAAGGGCTTTCTCAAATTCAACATTGATGGGGCTTCCAAAGGTAATCCTGGCTTGGTAGGCCATGGAGGCGTGTTAAGGGATGACAAAGGAGACATTATGTTTATCTTCCATGACCACTTAGGAAAGGCCACCAACAACATGGCGGAGTCAATGGCCATGGAACAGTGTCTTGAGATCCTGGTCCAGGAAAATCATCAAAATACAATTATTGAAGCAGACTCTGAGTTAGTCAACAACTTAGTCAAAAGAATAAGTTGGGGAACAAATTCGGAGAAAGCCTCCAAAAACTGGAGGCTAAATCAAATTTTCCAACGAATTCACATTCATCTATAATGCCTAAGAACAGTCAATTTTGCACATGTATGTAGAAAGGCCAATAAGCTTGCAGATTTGCTAGCCAATCAAGGAGTGATCTGCAGAGATAACAAGGTGGCAATGAACTGGAGAGAGTTACCTCATAACAGATTAAAAATGGAATGTCAAAACCAAAAATATGAAGACAATTCAGAGTTTCTTAAGAGAACCATGGAGGCGGGTACAGTTACTTAGCAGATGGCAGATCAGAGGTATTTTCAAGATGGAGTCTTTGGATAAAGGGTCGAAAAGGTCTACCGGTGATCCCCAGATTTTCTAGCTGAATTTAGATGCTAGTGGCACTGTTAAGATTGAAAGAGTTTCAAGGGCTGCAGGAAGGATGGCGGTGATTGCTTGGTGCATTGACGAGAAAAGGGTTGATGTTGTGTATGGCCAGGAGCAGAGGAACACTGGAGATTGCAATACCATTGTTCTTTAATTCTGTTCCCTTTTCCACAAGCCGAGTGGTTTTTAGGTGATCATGACTCCAATAGGCGGGAAGTGGTTTTTCCCGTTCAGGAGCGATCACATTCGCTGAGCTCCACGTGGCAGTGGGGTCGGGAGGAAAACCGCCCTCATCGCTAGTTATCATCCATGAATGTTGGCTGGTCCGATATTAATATCCACTGTTGGATGGCTCTTTGTGACTCAACAGTTCAGATCAATTGCACAAGTTTGAGGTCCCGGGTGGTACAGGCTAGCAGCGCTTCAGTACGATTTGGAAAACAGTCTATGGTTCATACAGAAAGGTTTATGGATCGAGACTATTTAGGTTGGTCAGGGGTGGTAGGAAAGGTCTAACTTGAGAGGTCGTACCAATGTTTGAGAACTTGAGCATTTGAACCGTCTTTTCTTGTCGACCACTTTGTGTTTTTTCATTTCCAAGGCCAAATTCATTAATTTTTCTTTTTGAGAAAGGTATAGTTTGAAGGTAAGGAGCAAGGAAAAGTTTTGCTTTAGTTTTTATCCACAATCAATGACCTTGAGATTTTCGTTGTATTCTATGTAGGATTGGGAATTGACTTGGAATTCAACACAACTTCACATCCATAATATTATGGGAAAACAGAAAGGACAAACAAATTTCTTGAGGACATGTTAAGAATGTTCATAATTTCCTAGCCAAGGAAGTGGGAAGAATATCTTCAACAAGTATAATTTGCATACAACAATGTGTATCCTTAATCATTGAAATTGATCCCATTTCAAGCACTTTATGGAAGGTGTTGTTATACTCCTATCAAATGGAATGATCTAATGAATAAGGTCCTTATTGGGCCTGATATGTTGAAAGAAATGGAAAAATAAATGCGAACCATGAAAAGGAATTTAAATGTGGCACAGGATAGAAAAATGATTTATGTGGATCAATGTAAAGTGCATAAAGAGTTCCATGTTGAGGAACATGTTCTCCTGCGAGTCAGACCCAAGAAGAGCTCCTTGAAATTTGGGTCATTTCCAAGTTGGAACCACATTTTGTGGTTCATTTTAAGTGCTCAAAAGGATAGGGTGAGTGGCCTATAGGCCGACATTTCCTCCATCAGTAAGATTTAATTATGTCTTTCATGTTTCATTGCTTAAAGGATATGTGCAGGATTATTATCACATAATTGATTTCTCTACGTTATATCTAGAACTAGTGGGAGAGTTCCAACCAAAACCCCTATGCATCTTGGATCAAAGGCTACTCACACTCTATAATCGAGAGATAAAGCAATTTAAAGTTAAGTGGAGGCACTTTCAGCTCAAGGAAGCCACATGGGAAATGGTTAACTAGATGCATGCAATATATCCTTTATTATTTGTTAAGTAAGAAAATGTAAATACATTGTAAATGATGTATATATATATA
>APFE031359698.1:0-18579 GCA_000404065.3 Pinus taeda | reverse complement strand
TTCAGCACCATTAACCAATCCATCACTTGTATTGTAATTTCCTGCATATAGTTCAACTAACATGTTTTGTTTAACTGTGATTGTTGATGGCAATGAGATTGCTTTATCAAAAGCAAAATAGCTCGATCCAGGAGTCTCGTAGTTATCAATTGCAAGTAGCGTTATTTGTTCTCCTTCTGTCAGAGAAAGCATTTTTGCATTGTGATTATGGACATCTTTGTTTCGATAGAAAATGTATGGGAAAACTGGGTTTAAAGGTGCCATCCTGTAACAGTTATTGTTTACATAAGAAATATCTTGATCTGTTTGTGTGTTTAATCTCATCCTATTTAGTACATCGATGAACAATGGGTCTTTTTGCCGCATTGCTGTGTGCAATTGATAACATTTTATTTTCTCAGGCCAAAAGTCATATGGAATTGTGTTTTTGTGGATTTTTGGGTTTTCAAAGATTAGAGAATCTCTGACTGGGTTCGCCTGGTAAAGATCACCAGAGAATATGATGTCCATTAGCAAAGTATGAAGTTGGTGTGTGTAAGATTTGTCGGAGTCGCTTATCAATTTGATATAGTGTTGTTGCACCAACAAGCAATGCCTCATCTATGAGGAGAACACGCAATTGTTGGAAATGCTTCGATAATGTGTCTAATTTTTCATTGTTTAGCAACGGGCAATCTTCTTTGTTAAAGGGCAAATAGAATGCAGAATGCAATGTCACACCACCAGCATTAAAGGCAGCTTTGCCCGTGTGTGCAGTGATTATTCCTATTAGTTGTGGTGGGTTATAAGGCAATGCCACATTGTGTATGAGTACTAAGGATTGGAAGATTTCCTTAGTTGTGTGTGTCTTTCCTGTTCCTGCACCTCCTGTTAATAACAAATAGATCATTTCATTTGGTCTGTACAATTTTCTTCTTATAACATCAGTCACTGTTCTTGCTTGTTTTGTGTTTAATTGACGCATTAATTCATAGTACTCTACGTCTTCAAGTATATGTGGTTGTTTGACGATTTCATATGGCCTTGTAGATCGTAGAGAAAACTTCTTTGTATCTTGAAAATGTTCCAAGTCATTTTGGAAGTCATAGTTTTCGTATTTGTCATCTATTGATTTGTTAAATGTTGTGGTTTTCATTTCATTTGATTTCAAACTATCTATGTCGAATATTTGTTCAGTTTCTATTTCTACTCTGTGAATTACGTCATCTATGTCACCCCATGTAGTTGTTGTAACAAATTTGAACTTTTGTTTGTTTTTCTTGACTATTTCTTCGAATGCAAGATATGCAGATTGCCAACTTGTGTGATGTTGTTTAATTTCAGTTTCACTTACTCGATAGGGGTAGTATAACATTAATTGCTCTCTACAGTGGTTTTCAATGTCCTTGTATTTGTTATATCTAACAGATCGAATGACATATGGCCTACTTGGTTTTCTGTGTTTTTTTCTTTTCATTGTATAACTAGATGCAAATTCTGCTAAGCATACAAGTTCAATAGTGGTAGCTCGTAGAACATAGTAGTCAATAATTGATAGGCACATTATGTCTTCTGAGTCATCTGCCTCCTTTTGCAGGTCCTTTTTTCTTTTAAGAACAAATGCACGATCATCCACAGGAGATGTGTTAATGAATACACACTTTCGTGAACTACAATTTAGTGGAAGTGATAACACAATATGCACTGATTGTTGTGCAAACATTTGTTGCAAGTTGACCAAAGCTTTCCCTAAAGAACTAATGGTCTTTAGGATATCAGATTTTGTTTTCACATGATCTTCGCGTATGTTTTTAAATTTCCTTGTGAGTGTTCTATCTTCTTTCGTCATATAGGAATTACGATACATTGAAGCTGCATATGAGTCAAGTACAAATTGGGAATTAGTGTTTGCAATCCAAATTCCCGGAATGTGTTTTGGAAAGCTATTTGTCCAGGTGTCAACTGGTTTTCTTTGCAATAAGAGTGTTGTTCGATTTAGTGTACATTAGATGGCATGTATGTATTCATTGTGTACTAGTCCAAGGTTGGCCAAAAAGCTATCAAATGTATCATTTTCACTGTATCTTGTGTTGTTTATTGTTTCAAAGATTAGCTTTGCATGTGTTTTTGTTCTATCACTATCGAATTCAAGAGGCTCAAGTATTTTTGTTGCTTTCATGGGTGGTATTGGGAAATTAAATCTGCAATTAGACTTTGCATGCTTCCTACAACTTTTTTTGTGACAATGGTGTTGTAGAGCTCTAAGTTCCTTTGCAAGTAGGAATGAATTAGTTGACAAGTAATTGTCAACGAATTGTTCAACTTCAATGTTTTCATTTTGACCATAGATTGGTGCAGATTTTATCCAAAGTAAACCATGTTCATGTTCACTTCCCCGATTTTGGAATTCAGTTACATAGAAGTGGTCATTGAGTTCTCCATAATACTTGTGATCATGAGATATCAATTGATGTAGTGAGTCCCTCCTAGATCTATAATAATGTACACAAGTAACAGGGTCATTTCTTATTAACGAGCTAGGTTCATTTTCATCAAGTTCATTTGTCTTTGGTTTTCTAGTATTCTGTTTTATGTCTCTCAATGCATCCATTAAAGGATCCCAAAGATGCTCGGCACTGCTAAAGGAAACAAAGAAAGTGGGCGGCCCTAGTTGTCAAATCATTGCATACAGTTTGTTCCGTATTTGCTGGTGGTAGTTAGGGGAGGTACGAGTTGTTTTTAGATCCATGTACCCAATGTTAGAATTTAAAATACGATCTAGGTTTGGTTTTGGCTTAACGTCTCTTGCAACTAGTTTTCTACCTTTCAATTTCCCTTTTCTAATTCTAATCCACATTGTATTCAAGACTTGATTTATGATAAGTATGATAAGAAAAATTGTGGTTTTTATGCAGCACTTCCCAGTGACAAATCTTTTGATATGTAAACTTTTTGGAGATCTCAACTAGGCATTTGTTTCCATAGAAAAGCGATGGAAAACTCATTTCTTCTGAGTAATTATCTCTGAAGATTCCTAATGGCATGTATCCGGCAACAGGTGCAATGTTAATTTGTCTATTTACAAGGTCATAGAAAGTGTGTGCATCAATGAATCCATGCACCAATGTTTTTGTCGTTGGTTCATCGTTTCCTTGGTTATCGTCTTCGCTATCATCAATGTCACTTGAACTTTGATGTGCCTCTTGGTTTTGTAGGAATGCCTCTTTCAAATTGTCATCTATGGTAGCGTTCTCGAGCTTGTAAAGCATTCTTTTGCATAATTGTTTTAATGCTTTCATCACTTTGTGAATGTTAAGTCGACCAAATGCATATGCACTTTTGAATCTTAAACTCTTTTTGAGAACAACAACAATCGTGTTAGTGTCCTTTATAGTTCGGGGCAATGCAGATTGAATTCTAGAAATATTTGTCGGGACATTGATGACTCCTCCAGTTAAGCCTAGTTGCGGCTTCTTATGTCGATGGCCCATTTATTTTATTTGCAAGAAGGGAAATCTTAATGCAACTAGCCTTTCTTCCAGTTCAGTGAGTTGTGTGAGTGTTCTAGTGGAATTGTTTCTTTTTATTTGTTCAGGAGCTGCATATTTAGCAATTGTTCCATGTTCAATTTCTTTTTTGCAGTGTTTACAAATGTAGCCATCTTCAACACGAGATTTAACATCCTCGAAACTAGTTGATAGTTTCCTAATATTATTTTGTCTTGTTTGATTTGCTTGTTCCAAAAAGCAAATGTCTCTTTTGAAAAAGGTTCTTTCACATGATGAACAATTGAAAATAGGTGTGTCACTTATTTGTCTTTGATATATTTCATCAAACTTCGATAATTCTGTCAATTTGTTTGTTGATCTTGACTGAATCGATAAGCTATATTTTCCTGATTTCTTTGATTGTGTTGAAAGCTCCTTTGATCTTGTTGCAAATGGATTGTAGTCCACGTGTTATATGGCTATTTCTTGTTTCATTGTTGCTGTGTTGAATGCGAGTCTTATTTTCTATGTTTTCAATTTTTCCCGTATAATGCCTTTAAGAAAACGCAAAGATAAATGTTTCCTCTGTTTGCCGAATGGACAAGAATTTATAGTTTCTGTTTGCGCGTTGGTCCTAATATTTTTTTCCAAGTTTCTAAGTGGTAGAAACCTCAGTGTGTCGCTAACATCTTCTGTGTTTTCTAGAACTTTTGTCTGTTTGCCTAATGGACGAGAAGCTACCATTTCTGTTTGTGCGTTGTTTCTAATATGTTTTTTCAAGTTTCTAAGTGATTGAAATCTTAGTGTCTCACTAACATCTGCTCTATTTTCTAGAACTTTTGTCTGTATGCCTAATGGATGAGAAGTTACCATTTCTATTTGTGCATTGGTTCTAATATGTTTTTCCAAGTTTCTTAGTGATTGGAATATCAGTGTCCCACTGACATCTTCTGTGTTCTCTAGAAATACTTGTTGTTTCATTGTAGTTTTGTTATATTGAATGCCTATTTTTTGCCTTCTCACATTTTTTTGAGCAATGTCCTTACGCACATGCAAAGATAAACCTCTCTTGTGCTTGTTTAAATGACAAGATGGTTTTAATTTAGTTTGATCAAATTGACATTTTGTTTCAGATTGTGTTTCAGTGTTGTTCTTTGGAGAATGTGATGAATGAAACATCACAACATCCTTAGTATTTGATGCGATTACTAGATCAGATGTTCTAGCGTTAGCTAAACATATCTTTATTTCACTTGTATCTTATTTACTTGGAAGAAGACATGATTCCATGTTATCTTGTTTACTGCATAAGTTCATTTGTTCATGTGAGTCACTTGTTTCTTATTGGAAGGTACAATGCATTGTTGATTGCTTACGAATGAGAGGTTCGAAGTGCCCATTCAAAGGATCCTCTTCGTGGAATAATATGTCATAAGTATCTGTTTTAAGACTCGAATTGAAGTGAAAATAAGTTCTCATCTGTGTTTTGGCCCAAACCCTAATTGGAATTTTCAGCCAATTTGAGAGCCAATGGATACAGAAAATATCTCCCCATAAACCTCTAGATCCTAGGGGCATATTGTTTGAGGCAAATCTAGCCATTTTGTCTAAATCGATTTCCCGATTGCTAATGTTATGCATTTCTTTAAGTGTCCCTTCATGCAGTTCATGTTCGTAAGACAAAATTGCCTCTCTACCTTGTTTTTCAAGGCAGTCTCTAAAATACTCTATTGTTCCTTTCCTTAGCTCTACTGATATGTATTGAAAATCTAGCAAAAGTTCTAAACTATCGAATAAACAGTCTCCAATTAGATATGCGAAATTTCTCACACGAAATAAGTGATGCTTTTGCAAGAGTAAATGCAACTTGTGCTCCTCAGACATAGTAGACATGTTTCTAAGTGATTGAAATCTCAGTGTCTGACTAACATATTCTTGTTGTTTCAATGTAATTTTGTTATAGTCAATGCCTATTTTTTGTCTTTTCAAATCCTTCTGAGGAATGTCCTTAAGCACATGCAAAGATACACTTCTCTTGTGCTTGTTTAAGTGAGAAGATGGTTTTAATTTAGTTTCAACAGATTGACATTTTGTTTAAGGTTATGCTTTAGTATTGTTCTTTGAGGAATGTCTTGAATGAAACATTACAGAATCTTGTTCATATGAGACATTGGTTTGTTGTTGGAAGGTACAATCAATTGTAGGCTGCCTACGAACCAAAGGTTCGAAGTGCCCATTCAGAGGATCCTCGTCATGGAATAATATGTCACAAGTATTTGCCGTAAGAGTTGAATTGAAGTGAAAATAAATCCTCATCTTCTTTTTGGACCAAACTCTAATTCGAATTTTCAGCCAATTTGAGAGCCAATGGATACAGAAAATATCTCCCCATAGACCTCTAGATCCTAAGGGTATATTGTTTGAGGTAGATCTAGCCATTTTGTCTAAATAGATTTCACAGTTGCTAATGTTATGCATTTCTTGAAGTGACACTTCATGCAGTTCATGTTCATAAAACAAAATTGCTTCTCTATCTTGTTTTTCAAGACAGTCTCTAAAATACTCTATTGTTCCTCTTCTTAGCTCTACTGATGTGTATCGGAAATCTAGCAAAAGTTCTAAACTATCGAATAAACAGTCTCCAATTAGATATGAGAAATTGTCCACACGACATAAGTGATGCTTTTGCAAGACTAATTGCAATTTGTGTTCCTCAGACATAGGATACATGATGATGACTAAATGTTTGATGCAATATTATGTTTAGTCATGCAATGCAATTACAGGTCACAAAGCAAGTTGAAAAAGGCAAATGCATATAGAACAGAGAATCATTGTGTGTACCTTTGGGACTGCAAATGTCTACTGAACTTCTCAGACTGTTTATGTCCGATAAGATCCAATGCAAGTTTTGATACTAGAGTTCAAAATGCCACTACCAAAGACCAAAAAGAACCTGTTGTACGTTAGGACCAGTGATTGTAAATGTATATTATTCCATTGACCAGTCAAATATAGCTTAAAATTAATAAGTGAGATGAAGAAATACAACTTGGTTTTAAAACGAAATGAGAAAGCAAATTTATTGTATGAATATCTAGTTCTTGAATGACTAATCAGAGAAGAAAGCCACTTAGTTCTTAAAGCTTATAGTTCAAAATTTTGTAGTTGTCAATTACTGTGGTGATTATTATAATTTCTATGTGTAGCCATGGAAACATGATTTTAATAAACATAAGGAAGCATTAGTTTGTCCGAAACTGGGTAAGAAAGCCTAGTCTCTCTCTTGAATAATGGTAGAAAAAATCTCTCAGGGCCATTGGTAATGCTCTTTGTAAGTTTATTACCCTGAGCCTAAAGACCAGGGCTTTGCAATCCTCTACAATTGCCCAAATCTGCATTAATATGGCCTATGCAAAGGTATTCCTGAAAATCTTGGTTCCATACCATTTCTTGAACATTGAATACCCTCGGTTATTCGGTTCAATGCCGAAAGAAGTATCCTTGTCCAATGTCATAACCAAAGAAGATGCATTCTTAAATGCGAAGATATATAGCTACTATAACGAATGACTTTAGATCATTTTTATTAAGGATATAGCTTCAATGCACCCTTAAAGTCTCTATCTCTCGGTCGGGTATGTCTCTACTGGCTTTAGCGTGCCTAAGACGTGTAGCGATACAATGGCCCACTACTTTCAGGGAGCAGGATGGCCCACAGAGAATAAATATCTTTCCTGGCAGGCCAAATATAATGGATAAGGCAGGCTGGCTCATGTTAATTTTGAATAACTTTGAAACTATTTCAAAGATATACAAAAGTAGAGGAATCACAAGTATGTAGATAGCTCAAATGGGGGTAATGCACCACTTCAAATTTGCATTTTCTAAAACATTCTTGGCTTAATACTTGGAAAAAACAATGACTATGGATGTAGATCCACCTTTAATAGGGGATAGATGTGGCAATTATGTAGTCTATTTAGTAGCTGAAGAGGATGGATTAGGCATTGATACATGAAAACGATTCGAAATTAAACCCACCAGGCAAAGCTAATAGGTGTACCCAACCCCAAGGAATTGTGTTGTTGTAAGAGGGAGTATAGATTTACCTTGTTGTTCCTACTTTGTTGATAGTTGGGTGTTTCTTTGTGAATCTAATAGTCATTGAAGAGGGCTTTGAGCAGATACTTGTGGAATCCCTGAACCAGAGACAACCTTGGTCTAACAATTATATATTTGAAGGATAAACAAAAATGAAAAACGTTGATTAGAATGAAAAGAATTACCAACTAGACTAATAGATGGCTATTAATAATTTCAATATTGAATTCAATAACAGTGTATTGTGCCATATAGAAACAAGTGAAGGAAGATCAGAGTTCTCAAGGAGGCATATCACTCTTGAGTTATAGAAGAAAGGGCTCATACAGGCCGACCAGCTTTAGATAACTCATCCACCACCACGAGCTAATCTGAGAGGCATGTGTGGCCAGATAAAGAGAGACTATTGTAAATTCTATTTCTAAGTTTGACTTAGGATAAAGGAAATTGTATTCCTAATTTTGAGTCACTTGCAAACCCTTTTAATAAACCCTAGTACACCTTATTGGATCTATGTTGTAAGAGGGAGTATAGATTTATCTTATTGTTCCTACTTTGTTGATAGTTGGGTGTTTCTTTGTGAATGTAATAGTCATTGGAGGGCCTTGAGCAGATACTTGTGGAATCCCTGAACCAGAGACAACCTTGGTCTAACAATTATATATTCGATGGATAAACAAAAATGCAAAACATTGACTAGAGTGAAAAGAATTACCAACTAGACTAATAGATGGCTCTTGCCCAAAGGATTCTTTTTACTTTCCAACTCCAACTCCAATTGGTGGAGTAGTTAATTTATCACCTTCTAAACTATTAATAATTTCAATATCGAATTCAACAACAATGTATTGTGTCATATAGAAACAAGTGAAGGCACATCACAGTTCTCAAGGAGGCATATCACTCTTAAGTTATAGAAGAAAGGGCTCATACAGGCCGACCAGCTTTAGATAACTCATCCACCACCACGAGCTAATCTGAGAGGCATGTGTGGCCAGATAAAGAGAGACTATTGTAAATTCTATTTCTAAGTTTGACTTAGGATAAAGGAAATTGTATTCCTAATTTTGAGTCACTTGCAAACCCTTTTAATAAACCCTAGTACACCTTATTGGATCTATGTTGTAAGAGGGAGTATAGATTTATCTTATTGTTCCTACTTTGTTGATAGTTGGGTGTTTCTTTGTGAATGTAATAGTCATTGGAGGGCCTTGAGCAGATACTTGTGGAATCCCTGAACCAGAGACAACCTTGGTCTAACAATTATATATTCGATGGATAAACAAAAATGCAAAACATTGACTAGAGTGAAAAGAATTACCAACTAGACTAATAGATGGCTCTTGCCCAAAGGATTCTTTTTACTTTCCAACTCCAACTCCAATTGGTGGAGTAGTTAATTTATCACCTTCTAAACTATTAATAATTTCAATATCGAATTCAACAACAATGTATTGTGTCATATAGAAACAAGTGAAGGCACATCACAGTTCTCAAGGAGGCATATCACTCTTAAGTTATAGAAGAAAGGGCTCATACAGGCCGACCAGCTTTAGATAAGGCATCCACCACCACCAGCTAATCTGAGAGGCACGTGTGGCCAGATAAAGAGAGACTATTGTAAATTCTATTTCTGAGTTTGACTTAGGATAAAGGAAATTGTATTCCTAAGTTTGAGTCACTTGCAAACCCTTTTAATGAACCCTAGTACACCTTATTGGATCTATAAGAGAGAGCACAGAGGTACAGATTCATTCATTGAGTCTTGAATCAGTAGCTAGTAGTTTAGGGGCATTTTCATGTAGCACATTCTTTTCATGTTCAGAATTAATAAAGGTAGTGACAGGTTTTGACAGTCCTTTACTGAAATCTGTTTGCCATGAACCTAAAGACAAGAGCTTTGCAATCCTCTACAACTGCCCAAATCTGCATTAATATGTCCTGTGCAAAGGTATTCTTGAAAAGCTTGGTTCCATGCCATTTCTTGAACGTTGAATACCCTCGGTTATTCGGTTCAACGCCGAAAGAAGTATCCTTGTCCAATGTCATAACCAAAGAAGATGCATTTTTAAATGCAAAGATATATAGCTATTGTAATGAATGACTTTAGATCCTTTTTATTAAGGATATAGCTTCAATGCACCCTTTTGGGAGGGACAAAGAAATCTAAATATAGGGAGAGGACTATCAACTTCTTGACAATTGCATCTGTAATTGCGCTGCATTTTGCTTTGCTTTCGCAATTACATTTTTCTTTTCTTCCGAATATTTAATGCTAGTGAATTGATGTATTTCGTTGTCTTGGCTATCAGGAATAGAATAGGGAAAATGACATGTATGAATTCATGTCTTCGCTCTCAGAAATAGAATAGGGAAAGTGACATGTATGAATTCATGGGATTTCCTACTTTATTGTCTATGTATCCATGTGTCATTTAACCTTCAGAATTCATGGGTATTAACCTTCAGAATTCATGGGAATTCTTACTGTATTGTCTATGTATCGATGCATCGTATTTCTTATTTCTTGGCTCTACAAAATAGAATAGGGCAACTTACATGTGTGAATGGGGAATTCCCGCTATATAGTCTATGTATCCATGTGTCGTATTTTGTTGTCTCGACTCTAAGAAATAGAATAGGGCAACTTACATATGTGAATTGCAGATAGCTCAAATGGGGGTAATGCACCACTTCGGATTTGCATTTTCTAAAACATTCTTGGCTTAATACTTGGAAAAAACAATGACTATGGATGTAGATCCGCCTTTAATAGGGGATAGATGTGGAAATTATGTAGTCTATTCAGTAGCTAAAGAGGATGGATTAGGCATTGATACATGAAAAGGATTCAAAATTAAACCCACCAGGGAAAGTTGATATGTGTACCCAACCCCAAGGTATTGTGTTGTTGTAAGAGGGGGTATAGATTTATCTTATTGTTCCTACTTTGTTGATAGTGTTTCTTTGTGAATCTAATAGTCATTGAAGAGGGCTTTGAGCAGATACTTGTGGAATCAGTGAACCAGAGACAACCTTGGTCTAACAATTATATATTCGATGGATAAACAAAAATGCAAAACATTGATTAGAGTGAAAAGAATTACCAACTAGACTAATAGATCAAAGGATTCTTTTTACTTTCCAACTCCAACTCCAATTGGTGGAGTAGTTAATTTATCACCTTCTAAACTATTAATAATTTCAATATCGAATTCAACAACAGTGTATTGTGCCATATAGAAACAAGTGAAGGCACATCACAATTCTCAAGGAGGCATATCACTCTTGAGTTATAGAAGAAAGGGCTCATACAGGTTGGCCAACTTTAGATAAGGCATCCACCACCACCAGCTAATCTAAGAGGCATGTGTGGCCAGATAAAGAGACACTATTGTAAATTCTATTTCTGAGTTTGACTTAGGATAAAGGAAATTGTATTCCTAAGTTTGAGTCACTTGAAAACCCTTTTAATAAACCCTAGTACACCTTATTGGATCTATGTTGGAAGAGGGAGTATAGATTTATCTTGTTGTTCCTACTTTGTTGATAGTTGGGTGTTTCTTTGTGAATCTAATAGTCATTGAAGGGGGCTTTGAGAAGATACTTGTGGAATGCCTGAACCAGAGACAACCTTGGTCTAACAATTATATATTTGATGAATAAACAAAAATGCAAAACGTTGATTAGAGTGAAAAGAATTACCAACTAGACTAATAGATGGCTCTTGCCCAAAGGATTCTTTTTAATTTCCAACTCCAACTCCAATTGGTGGAGTAGTTAATTTATCACCTTCTAAATTATTAATAATTTCAATATCGAATTCAACAACAGTGTATTGTGCCATATAGAAACAAGTGAAGGCACATCACGGTTCTCAAGGAGGCATATCACTCTTGAGTTATAGAAGAAAGGGCTCATACAGGCCGGCCAACTTTAGATAAGGCATCCACCAACACCAGCTAATCTGAGAGGCATGTGTGGCCAGATAAAGAGAGACTATTGTAGATTATATTTCTGAGTTTGACTTAGGATAAAGGAAATTGTATTCCTAAGTTTGAATCACTTGCAAACACTTTTAATAAACCCTAGTACACCTTATTGGATCTATAAGAGAGAGCACAGAGGTACACATTCATTCATTGAGTCTTGAATCAGCAGCTAGCAGTTTAGGGGCATTTTCATGTAGCACATTCTTTTCATGTTCATAATTAATAAAGGTAGTGACAGGTTTTGACAGTCCTTTACTGAAATCTGTTTGCCACGAGCCTAAAGGCCAAGGATTTGCAATCTTCTACAACTGCCCAAATATGCATTAATATGGCGTGTGCAAAGGTATTCCTGAAAAGCGTGGTTCCATGCCATTTCTTGAATGCTGAATACCCCCGGTTATTTGGTTCAATGCCGAAAGAAGTATCCTTGTCCAATGTCATAACCAAAGAAGATGCATTTTTAAAATGCGAAGATATATAGCTACTGTAATGAATGACTTTAGATCCTTTTTATTAAGGATATAGCTTCAATGCACCCTTTTGGGAGGGACAAAGAAATCTAAATATAGGGAGAGGAATGTCAACTTCTTGACAATTGCATCTGTAATTGCACTGCATTTTTCTTTGCTTTCGCAATTACATTTTTCTTTGCTTCCGAATATTTAATGCTAGTGAATTTGATGTGTTTTGTTGTCTTGGCTCTTAGGAATAGAATAGGGAAAATGCCATGTATGAATTCATGTCTTCACTCTCAGAAATAGAATAGGGAAAATGACATGTATGAATTCATGGGATTTCCTACTTTATTGTCTATGTATCCATGTGTCATTTAATCTTGAGAATTCATGGGTATTAACCTTCAGAATTCATGAGAATTCCCACTGTATAGAATAGGGCAACTTACATGTGTGAATGGGGAATTACCGTTGTATAGTCTATGTATCCATGTGTCGTATTTTGTTGTCTCGACTCTAAGAAATAGAATAGGGCAACTTACATGTCTGAATTCATGGGAATTCCTAATAGGGAAACTTACATGTGTGAATTCGCACTGTATAGTCTATGGATTCCTACTATATTGTCTATGTTTTTAGCCTTCAAGGATATATGAACATAGCCTTCAATGATATATATGAACATATGCACAAATTACAAGCAAGACATAACCATAATTAGGTGAACACTTTGAAGGATATATACACAGAAATTTAGGCTTGAGAGAACTGGGAAGTTCCCACAACTAAATATAGGCTTCCAAGAGGCTTCCAAGATATTCATCAGTTTCCTTACTAACAAAAATATATATCAGTTTCCTTACTAACTAAAATATATATCAGTTTCCTTACTAACTAAAATATATAGGCCAAATTTGTAATTGGATAGCCCTACTGTGCATAAAGATATGAAGAATGTTTCAACATGGGCCTTATCATATCAGCCAACTAAATCTATATTTGTAGGCACTTGCACTAGTTAAACTTTAATGGGTTATGGAACTTCACAATGGAATGCTACCACAACTTCTACTAGTTTATTAATTGAATTAACCAAATTAATTGGAAAAGCTGTCAATTTAAGATCCAACGAGCCCTTCCCAATGCCTATATGACTCGACCAACTTCCTTTCATGAGTCTCTCTTGCACCGATACAGTTGTTTGACTACCACAAATGTTAATTTTGAAGAACTTTGAAACTCTTTCAAAGATATACAAAAGTAGAGGAATCACAAGTATGCAGATAGCTCAAATGGGGGTAATGCACCACTTCAAATTTGCATTTTCTAAAACATTCTTGGCTTAATACTTGGAAAAAACAATGACTATGGATGTAGATCCGCCTTTAATAGGGGATAGATGTGGCAATTATGTAGTCTATTCAGTAGCTAAAGAGGATGGATTAGGCATTGATACATGAAAAGGATTCGAAATTAAACCCACCAGGCAAAGCTAATAGGTGTACCCAACCACAAGGAATTTTGTTCTTGTAAGAGGGAGTATAGATTTATCTTGTTGTTCCTACAATGTATCAAATCAATTAACAGAAAATGCTTGAAAAGTATATAAAGAAATAAACAAATTTTATAATAATTAAAAAAATGAATCAGAAATTGTCCACATCACATAAGTGATGCTTTTGCAAGGCTAATTGCAATTTGTGTTCCTCAGACATAGGATACATGATGACGACTAAATGTTCGATGCAATGTTATGTTTAGTCATGCAATGCAATTACAAGTCACAAAGCAAGTTGAACAATGCAAATGCATATAGAATAGAGAACCATTGTGTGTACCTTTGGGACTAGAAATGTCCACTGAACTGCTCAGACTGTTTATGTCAGATAAGATCCAATGCAGAGTTTTGATATCAGAGTTCAAAATACCACTGCCAAAGACCAAAAAGAACCTGCTGTACGTTAGGACCAGTGACTGTAAATGTATATCATTGCACGGACCAGTCAAATACAACTTAAAATTAATAAGTGAAATGAACAAATACAACTTAGTTTTAAAACGAAATGAGAAAGCAAATTTATTGTATTAATATCTACTTCTTGAATGACTAATCAGAGAAGAAAGCCACTTAGTTCTTAAAGCTTATAGTTCAAAATTTTGCACCTATCAATTACTGTGGTGATTATTATAATTTCTATATGTAGCCATGGAAACATGATTTTAATATGCACAAGGAAGCATTAGTTTGTCTGAAACTGGGTAAGAAAACCTAGTCTCCCTCTTGAATAATGGTACAAAAAATATCTCAGGGCCATTGGTAATGGTCTTTGTAAGTTTATTACCCTGAGCCTAAAGACCAGCACTTTGCAATCCTCTACAACTGCCCAAATCTGCATTAATATGGCCTGTGCAAAGGTATTCCTGAAAAGCTTCTGCTGAAGAACTTAATCACTAAGTTAACGATGACCAAGGCTCTCTACTATTAGAAAACTGGAGGTTTCTCTATAGGTAGGATGAGGGCAACAACTCCTATTGAATGAGTGAACGAGAAGAGGGAGGACGACACATTTGATTGATAGCATGTGTTCTTGAGTACTCATTCTCTTGTGTTAGAAAATTGGAGGTTTCTCTATACGTAGCACGAGGGGAACACCTCCTATTGAATGAGTGAACGCCGAAAGTATTGTCAAATTACCTAAATCGCATCTTAAAGTCAAAATCAATGCTACTGAAATGCAAAACAGAAAATGAAAACATAAAGAGTTTGACAACTAGCTTGTCGACTGTCACATAGACAAAAAAATTCTCCTAGGGCCATTGGTAATGGTCTTTGTAAGTTTATTACCCTGAGCCTAAGACCAGGGCTTTGCAATCCTCTACAACTGCCCAAATCTGCATTATTATGGCCTTGAAAATGACATGTATGAATTCATGGGATTTCCTACTTTATTGTCTATGTATCCATGTGTCATTTAACCTTCAGAATTCATGGGTATTAACCTGCAGAATTCACGGTATCCATGTGCAGTATTTTTTTGTCTCGACTCTAAGAAATAGAATAGGACAACTTACATGTGTGACTTCATGGGAATTCATATTGTGTTGTCTATGTATCCATGAGTCATTTAAATTTCAGAATTCATGGGAATTCCTACTATATTGTCTATGTTTTTAGCCTTCAAGGATATATGAACATAGCCTTCAAGGATATATATGAACATATGCACAAATTACAAGCAAGAAATAACCATAATTAGGTGAACACTTTGAAGGATATATACACAGAAATGTGGGCCTGAGAGAACTGCGATTGTCTATGTTTTTAGCCTTCAAGTATATATGAACATAGCCTTCAAGGATATATATGAACATATGCACAAATTACAAGCAAGAAATAACCATAATTAGGTGAACACTTTGAAGGATATATACACAGAAATGTGGGCTTGAGAGAACTGCGAAGTTCACACCATTTTCCTTACTAACTAAAATATATATCAGTTTCCTTACTAACTAAAATATATAGGCCAAATTTGAAATACTGAAATCGAAGCAGAACTACCCAAAAAAACAAGTCGTCGAAGGGCTTCCTATTTGATTCCTATCTAGTTCTCCAAAGCACAGTCTAATGGATACAGCTGTGTCCACCGAGGCTCCAACTGCATCTTTAGCTTTGGCAGTGTTTCTATTCACAACAATTAGCACCTTGGAGTATGGGGCCAAAGCCGGAGGTATTGTCAAACTACCTAAATGCCATCTTAAAGACAAAATCAATGCTACTGAAATGCAAAATAGAAAATGCAAAACAGAAAATGCAGTTTGAGTCACTTGTAAACCCTTTTGATAAACCCTAGTACTCCTTATTGAATCTATAAGGGAGAGCACTCCTCTTTTCATGTTTAGAATTAATAAAGGTATAGTATAAACAAAGACAACAATAATCAACCTATCCAGTCAGACCTAAAGTGTGCACGTCAAGCAGAAAACGTTAGCCAACGATGGGCATTTCTGTCAAACTTTTAGAATGTACCAAGCCAATTAACAGAAAATGCTAGCCAACGTCAAACTTTTGGAATGTATCAAATCAATTAACAGAAAATGCTTGAAAAGTATACAAAGAAATAAACAAATTTTATAACTAAATAACTTCTCAGGCTGGCATTGGGATAAATAATGCCCTGACGATATAGTCACCCTCTGTAAAAAACCTAATCCCTGCAGCCGCTAAATTATATCAAAACAATGCAGTAACATAAACAGTACCTGAAATACACCAATGTAGCAGAGCTAAAGAAAAAACAAAAGTGGAAGCGAGTTAACCATGAAATTTGTTGTAACTTTATTATATAACAAGAAAAGTTATTATATAACAAGAAAAGTAACTTACACGTAGCGGACGCTGCATGCATAATCTAGAATGGAATGAATAACATGTACATATCACCTGACTTACTTAACCTCCATCAAATCAGCCTCGCATAACCTCCATCAAATCAGCCTCGCACTAGCTTACCTTAAGGTGATGGCCCAACAAATGTCATAGCTCATAGAACATATGTCACCGCCATGCCACCTTAGCTGCTGGCATAAATTTGATGCCCTGCTATTCAACCCTCTCCCTGACCCTCTTAATCACAAAGCCCAGATGACATTCTCCATGAAAATGCACCTGCTACTTCTCCCTGCAATTTATCTGTTGTCTCCACAGCCCCATTATCTGCAGAAAATTCATGGCTTGGTTGGACGATGGGGCTAGGTTTGCACACAAATTCCTGACGAGCTTATTGTTATGGCAGACATTCTTCTTGGCATTACCATGGCAGATATTCTTCTTGGCATTACCATTCTTTCATTGATTTTCCACATTTTCCATATTCAGCTTAGGCTTGATGTCCAGTAAAGGCATTGTCATTGATCTCTTGGTCCTTAGGATGAAATACATCAATGAAACCTAAAACTCCCTCTAGAAATATGCACATCGTACAAGGATGAGGATAATTCACGCAATCATCACTATTTTTCAACCTAGTTTGAGAACGACCAATGTTCAAGAGATATGTTGAATGGTACCCATTTGCAGAATTGAAGGAAGTGCTGTGATTGAGCGATAATTCATGGCGGCCTCTGGCTCAGGGGCGCTCGGCTTAGCAAGCATAGTGGCTTGGCACCAATTAAAGTCTGCGGAATTGAGGAGCTGGGTACCATTGACATAGCAACGGGTTTGCCAAGTGGGTGAGAATATGGGTTCAAATAGGACGATGAAGCGAGACCAAGGAAGGGAGGGAAAGCCCTCCTTCCTTTTCTGCTCATGTCCCGGTGACCTCCGACCTTGTGGTTAATAGCCACACGCTCTAACCAACTGAGCTATTCCAGCACACAAAGCATCCTGCTAATTCATAATAGTAGCGCATTCTTCCACATCTTCAAGTAATAATCCCACCCGTATCGAAAAAGAGCCCAGTGCTTCCTGATACCCATTAGATATAGATTGGTGCGCGGCCTGCTTGCTCGTCACCCATCTGCAATAGATCACTCCCTATATCCCCCCCTCGGAACGGTGTTTCAGACCCCTCACTCAGTTTTCATAATAATAGTAGGGCTTAGTCTTTATATAGAAAGGGGGAATTGGAGAAAGAAAGGCGGTTGAAAAGGCAGATTCTGGTATCCATTGCCGAGATTTAACCTGGGTCGATCGCTTACTTTATAAGGAAAGCGAGGAAAACCACTGCGAATGCTGCCTCTTCCTGGATCTTGACTTCTGGCTTGAAGACAGAGACACCCCGTTCGATCGACCCGGGATTCAACTGCCCTACAGGGTTTTGTTGCTTGGGCTAATCTCGGTATGGTTCCAAGAAGCCTCCTGCCCAAGCGATACCCATTAGATATAGACTTCCGTCCTTCCTCCCTCCAACATCCCATCTGATCCCAAGCGGAAAATGAGTAATGACTTCATAAGATTTCAGTCACTGTTCAACCGATCAAACCGAGAACGCTAACGCTAACGCAACGAAACCGAGAACGCTAACGCTAACTAGGAAGCGAAGGGTTTCTTAGCGCATAGTAAGCCCTTCCAGTGTGAGCTGATTGACACCTATACCAGAGATCTGTCAATTACCAAGATTGACACATATACGGCATAACATGTGTCTAATTGTTAACAAAAATACACTTACTTTCGCATCTTTCGCATTCAAAGAAGATACGCCATAACATTTCCTTAACATTAAATGTTGCAAACTAGTTCTAATGCAAAGATAGCATTACTTCATGCAGGTGACAGGTTGTTTTAATCACTTGCACTTGTCCGAACTTTTTCCTAAGTTTTGAGTCTGTATGCCTCGATTTGAGGCCAAATAACACGAAGATTTCTTTCATTGGTTAAAAGCACAAGAGACTTCAAGAAACTGTAATTAAAATTAAAAAAAATGTATTGGTTAATGTGTCATATCAAAATACTTTACATTAAGTTAAAATGTGTTTTTTGATTACCGTGTCAAACTAATGCAGGGACTACAAATCGATTACTATAGTCCCTGCCAACCCTGAAGGGGCAGGGACTAA
>APFE031359692.1:0-10172 GCA_000404065.3 Pinus taeda | reverse complement strand
CCTAAAACTTGAGGTTGAGTTTGGGGAAGTGTTGTGGAGGCTTTTCCAGCATTTTGGTAGAGCAGCAAATGCAGCATCTGCTACAGGCTACATCTTTACTTGTGGAGGAGGGCCAAGCATTTGGGGTCAATTTTGGAGCGTCAAAACAAGGGTCCCAATCCAGGCAGCATCTAGAGGAGCTAGGGGAAATTTGAGCCAAAATTATGAGGTCAACATTTGGCCAATTCCTTCGTGGGTTATTGGTGGAGAGGTCGAGGTTAATTTCCCAGAATTTTCTAAGCCCTGGAGGAGGCCCTAACTGCAAATCTTCACACCTCACAACGTATTTTTGGGCAGTTCAACGCAGATCCAGGAGATAGAGCAGTAGCATATTTGAGTGGGACTTCTTCTTATTCATTTGCGATTAGCTAGCTTGTCTTGAGCAAGCCTAGGTGCACTCTTCCCAACACCTTATTGTACCCTCTTCATATTATAATAAAATGGCTCAGCAGTGTAGTTTTTGGCTTTAACATGGTGTTCTGATTGTTGAGTATTTTTCTGTGTGGTTTTGGTTATGTTTGCTTTGTTTATCATTGTATATTTCCATTAGGAATATTACAGTGGTATCAGAGCCATAATCTTGGCTCAGCCTGTGGGAAACCCTTTGTTCTATGACAAGGCCAAAATAAAACGCTAAGAAATCATGGGATCCAACAAAAGGTTAGAATCAAACAACATGGCGGTAAACCTTGAATGAGGTGATTAGGATGGAACAATTGGTGATTTATGTGGGGGGAATTTGATTCATTCTGCAATTGGGAATCTAGACATGATTTGAAGCTGATGTGGAGTTATTGGGAGCAAACTGGAGGCCATATCAATCATTGGATCATGGCATTCAAGCGTCCCTCTCTTTCTGGGAGTTCTGTGAACTAAGAGGTATGCACAAACCAATGGAGAATCAGAGGGATTTTGTTGGGATGATGGGGAGGATTAAGGAAGAAGACGAGAGAGTAGTTCAGGGAGCCATGGTTGGTAAGGACACAATTGAGCATCCATTTGTTGATGAGATGCCATCTATTGTTGAGGTATCCATTGATGAGGTATCCCGGGTTGTGACCGAGTTCTTAGGTGATAGTAGCGCACCACAGGTTTATGATGTGTCAGGAGACATCTCCACTATTGATGAGGAGCCAATAGGTATGGGGGCATCTAGATCTATGACAGAGTTGTCGGACGACAGTCACCTACAACTGACTAGTGAGCATGTCTTGCATGTTGGGTTGTCTGTGGAGCAGTTGGAGGCTCATGTCGAGCCCATGATGGTGGAGGATGTGCAGCCATTCTTTGGGCTAGCCATTTATGAGGGGCAGTGTAAAGACGACACGTTGGAATTTCAACACAGTTCACTTTAGAGGCGCATCGACAGGATCTACAATGTTATCAGCCCATCCCTACGCATTGGATTGAGAGAGGCGGAGTTGTCTAGGCATACCAGAGGGGATGACCAAGTTAGCAGCATTGTTGGGTCACCTTTGCCCATTGGAGAGAGAGAGATAGAGCTACCTAGTTAGATCTTGTGTGTTGACTTGGGTAGCGGGATGAGACGATTAGAGTTGCACAAGGTGAAACATCCGCATGTTGTGGTTGTTCCATGTGAAGGAATTTGTGCATTCAATCCCTCTCTTAGGGTTGGACGGTGAGAGATTCTGAGTTGGTACCCTGTGGAGAGGACTATGGAGATGGTGGTGGAACTAGGTGTAGCTTAGCAGGAACTCCCAGGCACTAGGGATACCAGCAGTGCAGACTAGCATTGGGTTTTGGGTGGGACTACCTATCGTTTCCCAGGTATGTTGTTGGCTACAACCTGGATGGTACAGTTGACATAGCAGTTGAGCGTGAACATTCGCTAAGGGAGTCTTTATCAACACCAATGGCCAACCGGTTTATGGACAGACTCTTTTGGTTGTCTTGGTATGATGTCTGTACATGGGATCACAGGGTGGTCATCATACTCTAGCATGAGTTTTCAAAGGAGATGGCATTGGCAGGCCACCGGATGGTGCCCTGTATGGACCTGGTGACTCTTCACTTTTGTGTTGGGCACAGAGGACGCAGAGGAGCAGCGTAGTGGTAGCATCACTGCTGACACATAGGGAGACTCACTTCTCGGATCCCTCACCAAGGATTTGGAGTGAAGATCCATTCATCGATGGGTATAGTGCTGCGATGGTGGAGGTGATGATAGCAATCAGGTGTGGTCCGACACGTAGAGAAACAAATCTAGGTCATCACATCTAGGGATGTGTGGGAGCATCTAGTATTGAGCAGTGGATTACAAGCGGACATGGAGATGCATGGTGGTGTACTGTAGTGTGTTGGATCGCTTTGTTGAGTAGGAGTGCCTAACATCACATTAAGTATACGCTGGGAGTGGCTGGTGCCTTAACGCAGACAAGTTGCTGGGCGGTACAGGATGGTATAGCCTTTGTCGGGGGTATCCACTGGCGTAAAAGGATAGGTTGCAGCTTACAGTAGCATGGCGAAGAGTAAAACGATACTTGGTGGTATGCGGCGACACACGAGGTAGAACAACCGACTCTTGGAGTGTTGCCCCCAAGGAGACTTATGGATCCTTGGCATTGGGTGTACCATTGGATTCAGGTCACCTAGGATCAATGAGGACATTGTTGAGCATCTGGGGACACCGTGTTTAGCAAAGACAGGGCTTCGAGGGAGCTATCAGCAGATTTGAGGCCGAGAGAGTGTCGTCCATAGGATCACTCTTAAGCATTTTGGCAGACTTTTGATCATACCCTTTGGGACACTCCTACCCATCGTCCTCCAATGTTGTTTACAATCCCAGATTGTTGGTTGTTTCCCCTTGACACTCTCTTTTTAGGCAGCAAGGCATGGGAGGCTCACCCTAGACAGTTGGATGAGACACCGCGTGTCATGAGCCAGGAGGAGACTCTCCAATTGAGACCCTTGGTAGGTGCATGAGTTGTTGGATACAGGCTTAGGGATGGCATGGTTGATAACCGAGGTTTCATATGTTGCACCCCTGATCCCACACTTGAGGGATAGTGGATGGTAGATTTCATCTTTAGGAGGGTACCCAGACTCCAAATAGTGTCCAGGTGTAATGTCGGTGTTGATTTGCGATAGGATCGGATGTGATCTACCCATGAAAATTGGCGGAGAGGCTAAAGCACATGAGAACTCCAAGACCCAGAAATCGTTTTGGGAAATTCCATCTGTATGAGGAGTTATTAAAATAATTAGTATTTTTAATGTGTTCCTAAGTCTAAACTTAGGAAAATAAAAATATTAATAGGTATTAATAAAGATAAGGATGAGAAGCTTCTAAGAGACGAGGATCAAGTCTATTTTAATCTTAGCCATTGATTAGGGACTTAATCTCGTTCGTTGATCCATCAACAGGAAACGTATAAGAGAAGACTCGAGGATCATTTGGAGACACACCAGCAGATACTCGGTATCCCAAGGAAAATCGATTTTCAGAGAGAAGGAAAATTGATTTCAGAGGGAAAGTTGCAAGGTGGACGAAGAGGGGGTAATGAGCAGCAATTGGGAAGCTCGGAAGGGGTGACACAGGGACTTTGAGAGTCAACGCAGAGGGAGACGCAGATCAGAGACGCAGCGAAGAACAGAGCAGCGCAGAGCCAAGAAAAATGACACAGGGCTGATGCAATTGGGAAAGGAAGTCCTCCAGGGTGTCAAAAAGTCTTGGAGAAAAGTCTCAGGTGTTTTCTCCCAGTGTCTATGTAAAATATTTTTGTAAAAGAGATTGTTGCTGAAGAAAAATAAAACCCTCCTCTACTGCACCGGTTTTCCTGCATTGGGTTTTTCTGGGGACAATTGTCCAAAAATAACTGTGTTGATGTGTTTGATTCTTGTGCTTGTATTTGTTTCTGTATAATGGTGTGTTATCTGCAGTAGAATTTATTTTAATATTTACTGAAGGGATTTCATAAATAACTTATTGAAAAATAAGTAGGTAAAATAAATTAGTTACTACAACAATAGAATTTATGTTTAGAAATTTTCACATGGTATCAGAGCAAAGATTCAGAGACAGGAAGGGAAAATCAATTATGGGCCAAGATCATGATGCAGAGGCATCCACGTCTAGAGATTCGTGCAGATTTTCAGAAGATTGCACAAGAGATAGAAATTTCGATTTCTCTATGCTGGCTTCGAGATTGGAAGAAGAAGTTGCTTGCGTAGCAAGCTCTGCATCATTAGGGGTATGGTATATAGACAGTGGTGCCTCTTGGCATATGAAAGGAATCTGGGAATGTTTCTTAGATTATCAGGAGGAAAGAATGAATTTTTAGATCACTATGGGGAATAAAGCAAAGTGTACTCCAGTAGGGAAGGGTACTATAGTTTTTCAAACGGAAACAGGAGAGCGGTTCCGAGATACCAATGTGTTGCATGTGCCAGGACTAGGGATGAACTTACTTTCTGTATATCAACTTCAAAGCAAGGGCTATGACATTTTCTTCATTAAGGAGAAAGTATACGTCAAACACCCGAGTTGGAGAAAGAAGGTACAAATCGGAATCAGAAGTAACAGGCTGTACAGGTTGCAGCTGGAATCACCAATGGCACTAATAGGCGGTAATGGAGACAAGGATTTAAATGAACTATGGCACAAAAGGATGGGACATTCGCAACGTGGGGCTTTCAAAACTCTCAAGAAAACTGTAACAGGAGTTCCAGATCTTAGTACAAAACGAGATGATGTATGCAGAGGGTGTGCTCAAGGCAAGTATGCCAAAGCAACATTTCCTAGAAGTAAAAATACGGCCAAGTGTGTACTAGGATTGATACACTCAGATATCTGCAGACTAATTTCCACAAAAGCTCTTAGTGGTGTCAAAGACTTCGTCACCTTCATCAATGACCATTCTAGGAAGACTTGGATCTATTTTCTGAAAACCAAGGATGAGGTTTTCTATCAATTCAAAGAGTCAAGGCTCTAGTGGAGAATCTGACAGAAAAGAAAATAAAAGTGTTGCGCTCAGACAATGGTGGAGAGTATGTCGACAAGGACTTCACGGATTTTTGTACTAGGGAGGGCATCAGAAGGGTGTGGACAACTCCTTACAATCCAGAGTAGAATGGAGTAGCAGAAAGAAAGAACAGGACTATTGTGGAAGCAGCTAGGGCTATGATGTATGATCAGGATATGCAAAAATGATCTAGAGCCCATCAAGGAAGCTGAAGATAAGAGTGATAACACCAAGGCTAAAGAAGACCTAGAAGATGAAGAGAATGAAGAAGATTTTGAAGAAGATCTCCTCACTAAACTTATGGCTGCCATAGAAGAGATTAACAATTTGAAAAACGAAAATGAGGAACTTAAGAAGAAAGCGGAAGTTGGTGATCAGGGAAAGACAAGGAAGGAAATTTACCTTGTCAAGCTTCAAGTACAAGAAAGAGATGAGGAGCTCACCAAGATTAAGGAAGAATTTCATCAAAAAAAAAGAAAGCATCATGAAGAAGTCATATCCATGACAAATCAATTGGATAAGGCAAAGAAACCGGAAGATACCTTGTCAAGCCACCTTGAACAAAGGCACAAGAGCTTGAACAAACTTGAAGCAGAGATTGGTCAATACAAGGAAGAGGTCTCCTCCCTTAAATTACAACTAGAAGAAGAAAGGAAACAAGCACAAGGAGCTGAGAAGGCAACGGAAGCATTGGCATTCATAGAAGGAAAAGTTGATAAATAGAAAAGGAGAGAAATACCATGACATGCCAACTACAAGAGAAGGATGATGACATCATCAAATTAAGAGTAGAAATCATCTCACTTAAGGCTCAATCATGTGAAGCAACCAAGATGATTGAAGAAATGAAGAAGCAACTAGTTATTAAAGATGATGATTGTGAAAATTTAAAAGGAGAAACTATCTTTCTTAAAAGGGAAGTTGACTTGCTGAAAAAGAACTTGAAAAGCTCTCAAACCCTAGATGACATCCTAAGTCATCAAAGGTCTCCCCTTGATAAATCGGGCCTTGGCTATGCAGGTGAATCCTCAAGCAAGTACGAAAATGCTTCAAACAACAAAGATGTAAGGAAGCCAGGAAGAAATGTTGATGCTCCCAGCAAAGACAAGAGTCAAGCTGACATTGGAAGAAATACTACTCCAAGAAGAAATGCAGATGGTGTCAAGGATGCAAGAACAATGGTTATCATCAAAGGATCCCAAGGCAAAAAGACTTCAGAAGTACATCAAGGATACCTTCTTCTCCCAGGTACCAAAGTATATTTCTTGGTTATTTCTATTTTGTACAAACTTTGGGCACATGGCAAAAGATTGTAGGGCATATCACAAAGATAAATATAATGGTCCTCGTCAATCTGCAAGAAGCAATTTTGCAAGAAGTCATGAATTCCTATTCATAAACAACATAGAGTGCTTCAAGTGTCATAACATTGGACATATGGCACGCGATTGTAACTTGACTTGAGCACCTACTCAAGGTAGAACTATGCCAGAGAAGAAAGTTACACTAATATGGGGAAAGAAGCAGATTCACTCCGAAAATCTTTTGAACTCTCCAGCAAACAACACATGTTGTTGACTTGATCCTTGATAATCTAAGTATTTGATGGGGAGGCTCTGTCAGAAAGAAGACCGTGCATATAATTAGGGGGAGCTTATGATGGTTAGGCATTCTTCCAGAAGCTATCCGTGAATGGGCCCTATGAAATCCTTGATGAGCCACATGGACAATCATCCTTTGATAGATCGTCTCTTGGGAGAAATTCCATTGAAGAACATGAGCCCTTATTCATCCATGAACTATTATTGAAGATCTCTTCCACTTGATCACTAAGCAGGTAATCTTTCATGAGCTAGAGGAGGTCGTGGAGACAAGGGGAGTTGGTTCACCACATGAAGAAATGCAAACATATCGTGGACCACATTGCCAGAAAGAAGAACTCCATGACAGGGGGAGTTCTTGGGCACCCCGTTTTCCATTGATGTCAAAGGGGGAAAGAATGTTGGAAGGGCAAGAATATTGCCATCAATGACAAAGGGGGAGATTGTTAATCTAGGTTGCCATTGATGTCAATATGGCATTGGCTGAGGCATCAATACTCTTGAGAACCTTGGTTCCAGATTATGATGTCTTGCCCTAAGAAGTTGCCAAGTGTCTGATTGGTGATCTAGTCCCTAGGTACAAGCCTTTGATGTGAAGAACTACACTTAATAGAGCCATACTTGTGATTATGTTATACTCTTATATGTCCACACTTAATGATGGTGCTTGATGAGGGTTGGAAGACTAAGTGATGACGTGTCTGATGATTGAAAGAGACTTTCGTAATGATACTGCCTACGACATTTTTCTGCACCATTATATGATTACATGAGATGATACACTCATTATTGCATACACTCATGATGACATAAATGCAACACTCCTACATGATGACACACTCATACATTGATAACAATGAAGAACCCGCTGTCCCAAATATTACTCATGCTGTCCTAAACTTTTTATGCATAAAATTTAAGGACAGTCACAAAGAACATTAATTTTTGCCAACTTAGAGGCATCTTTTCTCAATGTGACCTAGACCATCTTAAAGAGGATTTTTTTCCTGTTTCCAATGAGCCCTTAGGCGTTGAGGAGTGAAGGGAGTTTGGGCCTAAAACTTGAGGTTGAGTTTGGGGAAGTGTTGTGGAGGCTTTTCCAGCATTTTGGTAGAGCAACAAATGCAGCATCTGCTATAGGCTACATCTTTACTTGTGGAGGAGGGCCAAGCATTTGGGGTCAATTTTGGAGCGTCAAAGCAAGGGTCCCAATCCAGGCAGCATCTAGAAGAGCTAGGGGAAATTTGAGCCAAAATTCTGAGGTCAACATTTGGCCGATTCCTTCATGGGTTGTTGTGGGTTATTGGTGGAGAGGTCGGGGTTAATTTCCCAGAATTTTCTAAGCACCGGAGGAGGCCCTAACCGCAAATCTTCACACCTAACAACGTATTTTTGGGCAGTTCAACGCAGATCCAGGAGATAGAGCAGTAGCATATTTGAGGGGGACTTCTTCTTATTCATTTGCGATTAGCTAGCTTGCCTTGAGCAAGCCCAGGTGCACTCTTCCCAACACCTTATTGTACCCTCTTCATATTATAATAAAATGGCTCAGCAGTGTAGTTTTTGGCTTTAAAATGGTGTTCTGATTGTTGAGTATTTTTCTGTGTGGTTTTGGTTATGTTTGCTTTCTTTATCATTGTATATTTCCATTAGGAATATTACAGTGGTATCAGAGCCATAATCTTGGCTCAGCCTGTGGGAAACCCTTTGTTCTATGACAAGGCCAAAATAAAACGCTAAGAAATCATGGGATCCAACAAAAGGTTAGAATCAAACAACATGGCGGTAAACCTTGAATGAGGTGATTAGGATGGAACAATTGGTGAAATATGTGGGGGGAATTTGATTCATTCTGCAATTGGGAATCTAGACATGATTTGAAGCTGATGTGGAGTTATTGGGAGCAAACTGGAGGCCATATCAATCATTGGATCATGGCATTCAAGCGTCCCTCTCTTTCTGGGAGTTCTGTGAACTAAGAGGTATGCACAAACCAATGGAGAATCAGAGGGATTTTGTTTGGATGATGGCGAGGATTAAGGAAGAAGACGAGAGTGTAGTTCAGGGAGCCATGGTTGGCAAGGACACAATTGAGCATCCATTTGTTGATGAGATGCCATCTATTGTTGAGGTATCCATTGATGAGGTATCCCGGGTTGTGACCGAGTTCCTAGGTGATAGTAGTGCACCACAGGTCGATGATGTGTCAGGAGACATCTCCACTATTGATGAGGAGCCAATAGGTATGGGGGCATCTAGATCTATGACAGAGTTGTCGGACGACAGTCACCTACAACTGACTAGTGATCATGTCTTGCATGTTGGGTTGTCTGTGGAGCAGTTGGAGGCTCATGTCGAGCCCATGATGGAGGAGGATGTGCAGCCATCCTTTGGGCTAGCCATTTATGAGGGGCAGTGTAAAGACGACACGTTGGAATTTCAACACAGTTCACTTTAGAGGCGCATCGACAGGTTCTACAATGTTATCAGCCCATCCCTACGCATTGGATTGAGAGAGGCGGAGTTGTCTAGGCATACCAGAGGGGATGACCAAGTTAGCAGCAGTGTTGGGTCACCTTTGCCCATTGGAGAGAGAGAGATAGAGCTACCTAGTTAGATCTTGCGTGTTGACTTGGGTAGCGGGATGAGACGATCAGAGTTGCACAAGGTGAAACATCCGCATGTTGGGGTTGTTCCATGTGAAGGAATTTGTGCATTCAATCCCTCTCTTAGGGTTGGACAGTGAGAGATTCTGAGTTGGTACCCTGTGGAGAGGACTATGGAGATGGTGGTGGAACTAGGTGTAGCTTAGCAGGAACTCCCAGGCACTAGGGATACCAGTAGTGCAGACTAGCATTAGGTTTTGGGTGGGACTACCTATCGTTTCCCAGGTATGTTGTTGGCTACAACCTGGATGGTACAGTTGACATAGCAGTTGAGTGTGAACATTCGCTAAGGGAGTCTTGATCAACACCAATGGCCAAGCGGTTTATGGACAGACTCTTTTGGTTGTCTTGGTATGATGTTTGTACATGGGATCACAGCGTGGTCATCATACTCTAGCATGAGTTTTCAAAGGAGATGGCATTGGCAGGCCACCAGATGGTGCGCTGTATGGAGCTGGTGACTCTTCACTTTTGTGTTGGGCACAGAGGACGCAGAGGAGCAGCGCAGTGGTAGCATCACTGTTGACAAATAGGGAGACTCACTTCTCGGATCCCTCAGCGAGGATTTGGAGTGAAGATCCATTCGTCGATGGGTATAGTGCTGCGATGGTGGAGGTGATGATAGCAATCAGGTGTGGGCCGACACGTAGAGAAACAAATCTAGGTCATCACATCTAGGGATGTGTGGGTGCATCTAGTATTGAGCAGTGGATTACAAGCGCACATGGAGATGCATGGTGGTGTACTGTAGTGTGTTGGATCGCTTTGTTGAGTAGGAGTGCCTAACATCACATTAAGTATACGCTGGGAGTGGCTGGTGCCTTAACGCAGACAAGTTGCTGGGCGGTACAGGATGGTATAGCCTTTGTCGGGGGTATCCACTG